>JAOUQT010128215.1:0-19064 GCA_025769995.1 Xyliphius kryptos | reverse complement strand
TAAAAGGACCACTAAAATAACATATTCTTGATCTCAATGAATAAAATATTTCAGTTGAACATCTTTATTTTGTAGATAGTGGAATGTGTTGAGAACAAAATAACATAAAAATGATCAAAATGCAAATCAAAATTATTATCCCATGGAGGTCTGCATTTGGAATCATTCTCAAAATCAAAGTGGAAAATCAAATGACAGCCTGATCCAACTTCAGTGGAAATTCCTCAAGACAAGTTAAAATGAGGCCCAGTAGTGTGTGTCCTCCACGTGCCTGTATGACCTCCCTACAACACCTGGGCATGCTCGTGATGAGGCGGCAGATGTTCTCTCCTACAGTTCCCCCCCCCCAATGTCTCCTGGTATACTGGCCTGTCTCATGGTTTCTGGTTAATGCTCTGGACACTGTGCTGACAGACACAGCAAACCTTCTTGGCACAGCTCGCATTGATGTGCCATCCTGAATAAGATGCACTACCTGAGCAACTTGTGTGCAGTTGCATTTGATAGCTGTGGTATGACTTAAGTATGTAACAAATGCGCATGCAACTAGCTTCAGTTTAGGGCTGAGACGATATGGGCTAAAATCAGTATTGCGATATATTGAGCAGTTCACCTCGATAACGATAAATCGACGATAATTTTAACACACATACCCCAAAAATAAAGAACGTATAAGAGCAACATAAATATTTCACAGCCATATTGATGGTACTATTCTCTTTTTTTTGCCACGTAGTCACATGACTACCCTACAGAGAGCACGGAGAGCAGCCTCTTAAAGGAACATGACCGTAGCCGACAACAAAAGACGAAACAAACTTTTCTTTTCATGTTTTTAAGATTCCGAAAATATCGATATGAGCAAAATGAAGTCGGTTATCGTCATAAATTTTGGTATCGGTCCATTTTCGGTATATCACCCAGCCCTATTTCAGATAAAGAGAAACAAACAGTATCTATAGACTGCATTTCTTTGCATCACTTTTATTGAGGATTAAACAGTTTTATTGTAAATCATTTGTTAGAATGTTTACCCAAATTTCTAGACACAATGATAAAAAATCATATTATATATACTGTATTTAGGAACAAATGAGACAAATAGATAATGCATTTACAGCCAGTAAAATGCTTTATCAACCAAAACAGCTTGCCCTGAAATTATTCAAATTAAAATTGATTAGATTAGATTAGAGTAGATACAACTATTTTCGATGAGCAAAGTAAACAAATACAAAGCCAACATCTAACCAGAAGTGATAGAGATTATTTACATATAGATACAATAAAGTCCAAAGTTAAGTAGCTAGTATAATTGTTAGAAAGATTCGCATGTTTTGTAAAAGTGGTTATGGATGGATATTGGTATGGGTATTTCTAAATATAGATGTGTATAAAGGAGTACAAGTTTTGATATGTAAAAGTTTAAAAATGTAAGTAGTGCAATTATGCCATGTGCAAATATATGCATAATACAGTTGGTTATACCGGTGTAATAAGCAGTATTTATTAATATGGATTTAATATGGTGCAAAGGGGTGAAATATTATGGTCGTTAGAGTTCAGCAAGGTTACACCCTCAGGAAAAAAAGCTATTCCTGAGTAGACTGGTACTAAGAGCCTCGGCTCCTGTAACACCTGCCAGATGGAAGTATGGAGAAATGTGTGTGGTTCGGATGTGAGATGTCTTTGATAATGTTTCTGGCTCTGCCGAGACACCGTTTAAGCTAGATGTTCTGCATAGGGCACGTTGTACAGTAAAAGAAATACCAAATCACATCTCACCATGATACGAACATGCCACATGTGTATATATAGCCATAATTGTGCTGATGTGGCAATTAATTCCATCAACCAACCAATGTTACTGCACAGTATATCGGTGCACGAGCTCTACATGATCTGCTAATTCTTTCTTTGGGGCTATTGCAAAGCCTTTCTAATAATTATAAAAGCAGTTCTGTCAGAACGTCTTCTTGATGATCCAGACCTTAATTTAGCATCCACTGTTCCTTGTAACTAACATTTCAAATTAAGGAATTGGCTACCTAAAACATTTTGCTAACTAGTTATAGCCTTTTTCTATTTTGTGGGCATAAATTATTTATCTTTTCAGAGTTCTGTGCAACTACACAGATGAACCCATTACTGCTAATTGTAGGGGCATCTATGCATACAAAGAATTTGCATCATCTGAACATTTTTTAATAATGTTTAAGAAAAAGCCATATTTATAACAAATTATTAGAATCCAAGACCAAAGTTATGAGAGCTCTTGTCCAAACATGATATTCATTCATTCATTTATTATCTTTGCTTAATCCTCTACAAGAGTCCCCATGCCCATACAGGGGAGAATGTCTCGGACACATACAGACTATAGGGGAAATTTAGAGCAGCCAATTTTCCTTGAATCCATGTTTTTGTACTGTTGGAGGAAACTGGAAAACCCAGAGGAAACCCATGGGGAAAGCATGGAAACTCCACCTCCAGCACAGGAATTCCCAACGATGAGAGGCGAACATGCTAAGTCACGGTGCTGCCACATACCACATGATATTTGCTTAAAATCAAAAGGTTTTATGTACTTTGATTTGTTAATACACTTATTATGTGGCGGCGTGGCTAATAGCTGCAGCGGCTCACTCACTCTGTCTATGGAGAGAGAGTAATATAATTTTGATTTCCTGCATGTCGTGAGATGTTCTGTGGAGTTGACAAAGTATCCTTGTATTATACTTTTGACATCATAAATTTTGACCAAGGTACACAAATATTTGCTCTCTTCACCTTAGGAGATGATGAGCAATCCACACAGATGCTCTCCAGCTGGGAGGACGAGCAAATAGCTGAGCTCACCAACAACAGTTTTGTTGCCATTAAAGTGGATGCTAAGAGGTGAGGATGTATAAGAGGTGCAGCATCTGTATTTTAAATAGCTTTTTAGCATGCACTAACCTTTGCATTCTGCTGGTTACCCAAAGTAAATGAAACATCTGTTTTTTTTGCAGTGAGACTTGTGTCCAATTTTCACAGATCTGTATCCTTTATGTTTTCTTTGCTTTTCATTGACCCCTAGCTTCTAAATATTTAGTTTAAATAGGTTTTAATATAGGCCATCCTGTATCATGTAGTAGGTTTAAATGAAAAGTCATTTTTCACAGATCTTTTAAGTCAACAATTCGGTGATCCTTAATTTCAATTCAGTTAAATGAGATTTGGTTAAAAGTAGCCGATGTAAAATGATTTGATTTGTTCTGTAAATTCACAAATTTACACAGAATCATACAGTGTAGGACGCTTTAGAAAGGATCAGTTACACTGGCCAAGTAAGGATAAAACACACAGGAGAGGCTTACATCAGCTGTTATTACGTAAAATCAGCTGTTTTTATCATGTACATGCATTACAGTAAGTATCCAGATGTTTTTTGACATTACCATCAAAGTTTTAGTTGCATCTTTTTGACAGATTTTTATTGTAACCTTAATTTAAGTTCGTTGTAGATCCAGTCGTGTGCGTTCCATCAAGCTTTTTCATAGGCGAGAATGGTATTCCTCTCGAGGTCATTGCCGGTGGTGTCTCTGCAGAGGAGCTTACTAATAGGATAAGTAAAGTTAAGCAGGTATGCATGCACATGCACACACACCATTAAAACACGTTTTGTATTTTAGATCACATGCCTTCTGTTTATGTCAATGTGAAAGTATTTTAATCAGCTCCTTTTAACCTTATTATTACTTCTGTATTATCATAACTGTTTGAATTTAATGTCTATGAATCATTTTACCCATACAATTAAACAACCATGTAAATTAAAACTGGCAAAAAACATACCTTACATGTCTGCCATGACAAAGTACATGGGTCCTACTCTAAAACAGCAAAGACGTCTTTAAGGACAACAGCACTAAAGACAATAATAATAACCTGGTATGCCTAATTAAAAATGAAACATTTAATGAATTTAATAGAATCATAAACATATAAAAACATTGTTACATGTAAATGTGTAATATAAATACTGTACAGTATGTACAGTACCAGACAAAAATTTGATTTCATGGTCCATTGTCTTATTTTCTCAATTTATTATAAAGATGGACTTTTAATGGACTATATTTACGGTCTGTTATACATCCAGTTCTGCTGTAACACTGCAGCGTTGAGGGAGTTTTAGTGCAGCAGTGCTAATGTAGTTTCATTTAAACACCTCAGTGACACTGCTGGAATAGGAATAATTTTCAGCAGGGCACACACACCCAGGACAGGGCACCAATCTATCGCTGGGCACACACTTACACAGCCCCCGACACACAAAAACACACTATGGGGCAATTTAGAGCATTAATTTTACCTTAATCTATGTTTTTGGACTGTGTGAGGAAATTGGAGATCCCAGAGAAAACCCACATGGATACGGAGAGAACACTGAAACTTGATAGGAATAATGCACCAACCAAATATACCTGTTCTATGGTGCTACTATTGAGGTCCTGTCCATTTAGAAAACAGAATACAGGGAACAAACACACTATGTACTGTAGTGAACAAACAGATGGACTACATTCTGTTATTGTCGAACTACAAAGTCCATCTTTACAGTAAGTGGAACCAATACAGTAAACAATATGTGAAGCAAAGAGAAAATGTGTCCAAACTTTTGACTGGTACGGTAATGCTAAATGTGTAGGCCAGATTTCATACTTTTTATGTGCTACTAAGTTAAATATCATTAATAAAATTGAACTACATTGGAATATGGAGAGATTTCTTTTAAATTGAGGATGTGCTAACCTTATTTTCACAAAACCTCAGTTTTACTAGGTGTGCACAAACATTCACCCAGTTTTAAACACTGAAAAATACATTACATAATGAGGGCGATAGACTTTGTGTACAGTCAATCAGTCCTTTACTGATCACACAATAAAAAAAAGACTACATTTACATTTAGTTATATAGCAGACGCTTTTATCCAAAGCGACTTAGAAGGATCCCAACTTAGTTGGTGTCGGAACACGGGGTTGAAACAGAACCAATGAGGTTTAAGGGTCTTGCTCAAGGACCCACATTGGTAACTTCAGTGGACCTGGGATTTGAACCCCCAACCTTGTGATTGATAGTCTAACACCCTAACCACTGAGCTGCCACTCCCTAGTTTATCACTGACTAGTTTAGTTTAGACATTATGTATGGTGGCGTTTGTATCTCCTAAAAGTAGCAACACTCACCATGACTTTATTCTTGAATAGATGCATGCTCAGCAGGGAGACGATATAGCCAAGCCCACTGCAGGAAATGATGTGGCAACTAAGATTCAATCTGCTTCTGAAAGTCATTCTGGAAATGCTGTTCTCACTACAGAAAACCTCTCTACTGCCCATGTGTCAACAGGTGAGGGAAATAAAGTGGCTGGAAGAACTAGATTTTATCAGTGGTTTCAGAGAATTGAGTGCAGTAACTGTAACACACGATCAAGCCTTTGTTTTAGGTTTATTAATTTTAATTGATTTAAATCCCAAATTATAATATTTTAAACAACAATGTATTAAAGTTCTTTTTGATATTCATGTTAGAGTTTTGACACATGCAAATCTGAATGATTAGCATGTTTCAGTTTGAAGTTTCACATTATGTTGGGTGAGGCTGAATAGCATCATGTGCTCACAGACTTTCCTCAGTCACACCAAAGCTGTTCCTATTTGGTGGATCTAACCCTCTGTGTAATCTCGTAGAATCCTCATCTGTCCCCATGGAAGAAGGGGCTTTTGGTCAAATGTCTCCAGTTGATAATAGGAGTCAATCATGTGGTGAGAATTCACAGGCATCTCCATCAGAAGAGCCATTGGATGCCAAAGTTGACAGGTCAGAATTTTTATTTTGTTGTCTGTGAAGTTATGAACATCTGTTAATATGCCTGAGTTACACTGCTGATGTCATAATTTTAAAGCACTGAATGAATACTCACTGAGCAGGTTCATAGCAATGATGTTCTAAAAAATATTTGTGTAATTTTAGATGCTTTTCTTGTCACCACAGTTATGCAAAGTGGTTGTCTGAGTTAATGTAGCTATTCTGATTACCTGAAGCAGTCTGCTCATTTCTCCACTGACCGCTTTCATCAAAAGATGTTTTTGTCCATTGTTCACTAAATGTTTGTCATTTTAATGCCAGCAACAGTTTTTTAATATCATCTTAGTTTTGTCTGTTGACCTAAAAGATTTCTTAATATGTCGTATTTGAATTCAGTAAGTTGATCAGAACTTGTTAATCATATATTTATTGCACTATTCAACTTTAGAGACAATTTTGCAATACCAACTCAAAAAATTAACCAGTACAGAAATACTCAGTCATAATTACTGAACTTCTTATATTCTGATGTAGACATGATTCATGACCTGCACTGCTGACACATAACAGGCTGCTTATTTCAAAAGTGATATGTTATTAATAGTCATTTGTGATTGTACACTACCATGTAAATGTAATGTGAATAAAGGACGCTGTGGTTTTATGTATTCTGTATACCAGAACTCAACAGTAGTGCACTAAACTCTACCTATCCAGCTGTGGCTAGACAGGTAGTTCTCTAAAACCCCAAAAATATCTGAATCACAGACTAATGTTATTTAGATTTTGTACATAAAAATTTAAATAATTCTGAATGCTCTGCCAACTTCATTTCATAATGATCCCCTTGATTGCGCAAGTATTTTCTTATTAAAGCTTTTGACCAATCAGGTTTCAGCATCATTGGTTGGCAGGTTTTAATTGCCTACACCTTCAGAATAAATGTTGCTGGCCCGGTAGCATTAAATAAATATGAATCAACCTCAATGCACTATTTTAATTATTTTAATGGCTTTTACTATTTTTAATTGCTCTGTAAAGCACTTTGAATTGCTTCTGTATGAATGGTGCTCTATAAATGAACTGTGGCTTCAACCAATCAGATTTTGAATCCTCACGACCTCTGAGTACTTTTAAAGAAATGTTCAAAAAGCTTATATGACTTATGCGGCCAAATTCCAAATGTTTTGTACTATAACCTAATTATTAGTTGAACTTTTCCACTGACTTGTCACTATACATTAGCATTGATAGAAAAAATCGGATTCACTCTTGTTTTTAGAATTACAAAAAAGTTGGAGGAAAAGCGAGAACAAAAACGAAAAGATGAAGAAGAGGTAAGTAACAATTCATGACCATTCCAAAGCTCACATAAAAGTATTATCTTTGTGAAATGTATACTAAGGCATACAGTGCATAACATTTAAGCCGTTTTAATGACTATTCTCTTTTCCTTACTAGAATCAGATAAAGAAAGAGATCGAGCGCCGGAAGATTGGAAAAGATATGCTTGATTTTAAGCGGAAGCAGGAGGAGGACAAAACAAAGCGCATGTTGGAAGAGAGGAACAGAGAGAAGGCTGAGGAAAAAGCAGCTAGGGAGCGAGTCAGACAGCAAATTGCACAGGTTTCCACAAAAGCCTTTACAACTTTTATCTAAAGACGCTGTAAAGAGTCACAAGAGACACATAAGACCATTTTAAGCTTAAAATTAAGGATTTCTTGGCTTATTTCTCTGCATTTAAGTAAAATCAAAGTCTTTACTGTTTAAAATTATGAGTTTGTAAATACCTGTTTATATCCACAGTTAATTTTTGACTTTGATCCTTTCACCGGTGATTCGAAATTTTATTAGTTTGTTAGTACTGTGTTTAAATGGATAAATGAACAAATGACTTCATTTAAAAATAACGTGAATTAAAAGTCTGTAGATTTAAGTTTTGATGTATGAAATTGTAGTGCTCACTGAAGTTTTTTTTAAATCCATGTCATGAGTAGTTGATATACTGCTGTGCTGTTATACAGGACCGTGCTGAACGGGCAGCTCGCTATGCCAAAACACAGGAGGAAGCTGATGCAGCACGAGCAGCAGCCCTACAAGCCAGACAGGCTGAGCAGGAGATAAAGAGAGAGGCTGTTCAGCGAGAGAGAAGGTTCTAGACTTTACATTTGAAGTCTGATTGTGACCCTGCTTTCTTGCTTTAAGTCTCTTTGAGGTTTTTATTCACTGAACAAAATAATTTTATAGTCTTTGATACCAATGTAATGGTATCAAAGTAGTACAGAGTAATTCAATTTATATTATTTCTTTAGTTGATTGTCATTTTAAAGAATCTGTCACAGATAATTCAAAAGAAATTGAGACAAGATTCAAAACTGCAGCTTTGGGTGCTTTGTGTTCTTTCCTTCACAGTGCGATTGCCAGAATACAGTTCCGTCTGCCTGATGGTTCCTCCCTGACCAATCAGTTTCCATCAGAGACGAAGCTGCAGGAAGCCGGACAGTTTGCAGCACAGGTCTGTATACATTTTTTAGTTCTTCTCATTAGTTGTGTCCGAGATGCAGTATTTTGACTGTGTCAGTAGAAATGCATTTTTTTATACTTTATTTGGCATATCTCTATGAGCAAGGCACCTAACTCCAATTGCTCCCGGGGCGCTGTATACAAGGCTGCCCACTGCTTTTGGCACGTGTGCTCACTTCACCAGTGTGTGTGGACACATTACTCTGTGTGTAGGCACAGTAGGCAAAATAGATCCCTAATTCTAATACTAGACTGCTATCTATAACTGCAGAATTATAATGCATTTCCATATGTTGAGTCTCATCTCATTTTTCACTTAATCATATCACAGGGATACGATTAAGCGGAAGTGCCCATCCAGGAAAGAATGTTTCGGGTGCTGAACAGAAAAACCCACAACAGGGTGGCAATCTATCGCTGAGCACTCACTCACAAAGACACACACTATATAGGAGCCATTTATGAAAGGGCAATTTAGAGCAGAATCCATGCTTTTGGGCTGTATGAGGAAACTCAAAAAACCCAGCAAAAACCCACAGGAACAACGTAGAAACTCAGGATTTGAACCTTGATCCCTAGTGCTCTGACACTAAGAAGAAGAAAAAGGGCAAAAATATCTCAGAATTCTGACATTTTCTCAGAATTCACAGTTTATTGCTCAGAATTCTGACATTATATCCCAGAATTTTATTTTAGACTTCATTTCACAATAGATAACTGTAGTAATAATACCACGTTTATGCACCATTTTGATGCTTTATGGTTTATACCATGATATTTCATCAATGCTTGTGTAATTCATAATTACACAATTCATAATTCAGTAAGTAATATTTGAACAGTGAGTCATTTAATGGTGCATAAATTTGGTATAGTTACAAATAAGGTCTGTAAAACTAGAAAATATTAACAGCAATCAATGTTTGTATATACGCATGTGCACACATGCACAGTCTGATGTGTTAATAAGTCAGAATTCTGAGAAAAATTAGCCTTTTTTTTCTTGTTAGTTGCAAAAATGGGCTTCAGTAGATAAGTAGCACTGCAAACTGGACAAAAACTGTAACATCAATGTGTATTTAATAAAGTAGCTGACAAGTGCATGTTGAAATGGCAATATAATAATAGTAATGAGCTCCATTGTTACTGTAAACTTACCAACCTTTTTTTAAAGAATGTGTTTTTAACATTAAGCTTGACCTTTATTTGCTCTCAAAACAGTCTGATGTAAACATTATACATATCTGATTAAATCATTTGTTTATATAGTAATATAGATGTACAGGTGTTCAGTGCATGTGCATGACTTGAACTCGCAAAATACATCAACAGTCCACACATGATGGGATGGTGTTAGACTAACGGATAACCTAAACAGTGGAACTTTTTAAAAACAGCTGTTTTTTATGTGTCTGTTGTTGAATTAATAAATTGTATTAAATCTCCAATCCAGGAGGTTGGCAACAGGTACGGGCATTTCTCTCTTGCGACCATGTTCCCAAGACGGGAGTTTACAACTGAAGATTTGCAGAAAACTCTACTTGAGCTAGAACTCGCACCCAGTGCTTCTATTGTCCTGCTACCGGTGAGCCGATCAGAACATAGATTCAAAGTATCTTCATACTGATGAGCGTCTCTCACCCCAAACCAAGCTGTCAGTTTTATTTTAATAGGGTTTAAAAAGCGGGTGGTGACTGATGGACCTTTGTTTGTAATCCTTCAGCAATCAAGTAGACCGTCTAACACAGTGGTCCAGTCATCTAGCTCAGGTGGCATCTGGACTCTGCTGAGCAACATCCTGTATCCCTTACTGGCAGTTTGGCGATTCCTTAGTAGCTTCATTTATAGCAGCCCTCCACCTGGAACAGCAGCAACAGGCGCTCATGGTCAGCCTCAGCGCCCTTCAAACTCCTACAGTGCCGCTCCCACTTCTGGAGAACCAAACAGGTGATGTGTCTTGCCCTTGTTTTTTTTTTAAAAACAGCATGTTGCATGTACATTGTACATACTATACACATTGTACTCTTTAAGACTTACACAAAGCAGATGCCACTATATTATAGCCGTTTTGGCCATGCAAAATCTAAAGATTTTCTTTTCTAATTTCAGAGAAACAATCCGCAAACGAGTCTTGGAAAAACGCCCTGAAGATTTTAAAAAAGATGGAAAAATCTACCGACTGAGGGCTCAGGAGGACAGTGAAGATGACAACAACACATGGAACGGCAACTCCACTCAGCAGATGTGATGCAATAATTACATTAGTCTTTTTCCCTGCGTATCCCAGTCGTGTCCTCATTCTCCCTATCTGATCTAGTTTGACTTAAAATGTGTCTTAATGGTGGATCAAAATGATTTATTGCTTTCATTCATCAATCCTCGGTCATACTCTCTATTGCATGGGTAGATTCAAATCATGCAAATCTTATGTCAACCTGACCAAAAATCAACTCTGTGCAGTTTACTCAATCTTGCGAATTCCATTACGAATTCTAATCCTCCTAAACTAGAGACTTGGAAGCTTCAGTGTTGCTGGCTTTTTATTTAATCGTAATTCAAACCTATGACACATTGTTTCTAGTGAAAATGGAATGGATTTAGATCCATTGGGAACTGGCAACCAATGATTTGTATGGAAGCTTGGACCCTTTGACATGCAGTGCTACAGCTATGAGATATTTCACACTATATGATCTTGAATGTCACTGTACATTGGTCAATAAAACAATAAATCTCTTTTGCTATTAAACTTTAAACCGGTTGAAATAATTTTATTTTATTTATATAAATGCAAGTTGCCTTTACAAAGCAGGTCAACAGAATTCTTTTGCAGGAGCCCCAATGTCTTTCATTTTCAAGTTGAAAAAAATATATAGTTTTTAGTAATACTCAGATGTAACAATACAGTTTCTTATAAAAAAAAATCTTTAATATTTTCTATGGTATTTAATCCACAAAAAATATTTATAAAAATGCTGATCAGTACAAAAATGGATATGTAATCATTCATTCACAGAATAGTTATTATACAGATTGTTGCTCGTCACCATTCAGGTTACATCAAACCTCCAATTGTCAAAGTGTAGGGATTTAGTTTTTATTGGTTCAAAACTGGAGGATTAATTAAGATTCTCCAACTTGCCAGAAGTCAATTTGTTCCTTGATATAAACAACACGGCACCCGAAAATATAGATTCTGCTCGGACATTTCAATGGAACAGTTTTTAAAGAATTAGAATATAAATCACAGTTTTAGCTCATTTTTGTGACCAGTTTCATCTTTAATAATGGTTCGTCATGTTCTAATTATACAGAATAATTTAAAAGGGCAAATAAATGTATGGTTTCGTTTAACTTTCAGAAACAAACTTCATTCATGAATTAGTTTTCTGCTGTGTCCTGTACCATGTAATGAGTGTGTGACCAAGTAGTTTAATAAAAACATCCAGCAAAGAATAAAATATAAAGCAAGATGAACACAACAAAAAAAAATCACAATTACCATGGAGAGATCCTGCTGTGCTATTTAAGGTTCTAATGAACCAATGACTGTATTGCTTGTTTAAAAGCATTATATGGTACCGAAGATTTCAGCTGAGCAAAAAAATGTTTTCTAATTTCAAATTAATTCCAAAATTAGCAAGCACACAAAACTTTTTCACTGAAATGTGGTGAGCCAAAAGCACTAGCACAAGCAAAACCTTTTTTTCTGATTAGAAATGCTTGTATTACCCTGCCTCACCACCCTATGATATTTAATAATGTTTTTCAGTACAAACTACTATTAGTGTGCTACTGTCTTTGATTCAAAATCATAATACGGTAAAATAAAAAAAAAAAATGTAAGCTTTGGTAAAATGTTGATTCCCTACCTGCAAAGAATGAGAAAATCTGGAATCTGGAACACTTTAACTGGGAGCAAAAGAATTTTTAATATTCCAGAAAATCACATTGTATTATTTATTTATTTTAAATTGCATTGTATTCCATTAAATAAGAATTTGTTAACCTAACAACCAGCAGGAATTTTGGCTCTCACAGGCCTGTTATTTTTTAAATAAGAAGCCCCCTTATTCTGCACTAATGACCTGTTTTTATAGAGCCTGTTACCTTTATAAAACACACTTGGCCACACACTCAATCTATCATACTCCAGCCTCTTTACCATGCTCAAGACCAAAGAGCTGTCTAAGGACACCAGGAGCAAAATTGTCCCAACCGTGCAGCATGGAGATGGAATCATGCTCTGGATTGATTTTTGCAAAGTGGAAACCTTACCTGCACAGGATTAAAGTAAGGATGGATGGAACTACGTATCGCAAGATTTTGGTTAACAACCTCCTTCCCTTAGTAAGAGCATTGAAGATGAGTGATGGCTGGGTCTTCCAGCATGACAATCACCTGAAACACACAGCTAGGGCAACTAAGCAGTAGCTCTGCTCTGCTCATGGTTCTGAAGTGGTCTAGCCAGTCTCCAGACCTGAATGCAATAGAAAATCTTTGGCGGGCACTGAAACTCATTACCAGCCCCAAAACATTATTATTATTATTATTATTATTATTATTATCAAAGCGCTGGAGAAGATCAGTATGGAGAAGTGAGCCAAAATCCCTGCTGCAGTGTGTTGTTAATTGGTCAGGAACTACAGAAAATGTCTGCCCTCTGTTATTGTAAACACAGGTTTCTGTTTTCTGTTTTATCACATACTTATTTCATGCAATACAATGCAAATGAATTATTTAAAAATAATTCAATGTGATTTTTAGATTTTTTTAAAGATTCTTTCTCTCACAGTTGAAGAGTACCTACAGTAAAAATTCACTGTACATTCTCTGAAAAATTGTGAAATCATGTGTCAAATGCTTATTTTTACCACTGTAAAAAGCTATAATTATACATGCTTAAAGGTGATAAGATATTCTGGGTAGGCGCCTGCATCACAGAATACCACAAAAATAAAGGGGTTTTTCAAGTCGTCCACAGCACAGTCATGTAGTCCTGCTTGTAGATCATTAGGGTCAAGAGGATCTGGTTCCTTCATCCCCTTTCGACTCTGACATGGGTTTCCAGTCACAACTCTAGCTTTGTAGATATATTTAAGTCCATTTGCATCTGGGTTTGAGTACTGGTCTTGACAGGAATACCAGGCCTCTTTGGCAAAGTAGGTGCCGTCTCCATGAACAACAGCTTTAAATATGAACAGAATAAAATTTAAATGCTACAGGTGAAACTGAAAAACCCATTAAAAAAAATTATGCTTTTATACAACACTTCAGAACATATTATTCGTGAGTTACCATTTCTTCCACAGAAGCTCCTATTGAAGCCATTCTTATTGATTTTGCTGCAAATCTCTTTGGTAGTGCCATGGTAGAGAGACTGTTCATTTTGCTGATTGGGATATTTCCTGTCCACTGCTTGTTTTTGCACACAGTATTTTTGCCACTGTTGTTGGCTTTGAATTCTGCAGATCTAAGAATAAATTGATTTAGTGACCACTATTTAAAAAAAAAAAAAAACATTAATTGGTGGCATTAAGGTGTGGAAAACAGATTACCTCAACAACTTGGACAGGTGATACTTTAGAGTGTTTACTAGAATGTACAAACTCTTTTTCTATTTTTAGGTACTCTTGTAATCCTTGAAACAGAACAACTATTTCAAAGTCCTTTCCATCCATTTTTTTCCATGTTGGTGGAAACTGAATTATGGCTGTAAAAAAATACATAACATACTTTACATCACATTACGGCCTTACTAACAGTTTTACAAATATTGATTACATTGTGCTACAAATATGCAATAATGCAAGAAATGTAATAATAATTAGAATAAAAAAAAAAGAAAGAAAAAAAAATTATGTATATATATATATATATATATATATATGTGTGTGTGTAGTGGGGGGGGGGCGGGGGTGAGTGTACATGTAGTTGGCTGCTAAGATAAAGGCTAAAATGTGCTCAGCGGTGGATTGGTGCCCTGTCCAGGGTCTATCTGCCCTGGATGAACTTGGGGAGTCTTTTTAGAGAATTAAGCGGTTAAGATAATGAGATGTACTCCAATACCTGTGTCTGAGTCACCAAGCAGGGTCCTCTTAATCGTGTATGCCTGCCCAGTACTGTCCACCTGCTTCATCTTGCTGAAGTCCACAATAAAGGTTTCCCCTTTGTCCTGGTAAGTTGATGTCTGTTCTTTATTGTGAAAAGCCAATTCTAGTTGGTAGCTGATGCTGGGGTTTAATGACTGCCATGTCTCATCTTTAGCTATTTGCCAGCACAAAGTCTTACTCAATCTGCTTTCCTCACCTTCACGTATCTCTCTCTCCTTTTTTGTCAGGAGGATTTTTTCTATATTTCTCACAGCACCCAAAACATCATCCTTTTTTCCTGATACAGTCAACTTGTCCTTGGAAACCATACACATGTATACTTGATTGTTATGACTGAGTGCCACAATCTCCTCTTGATCAGCTTCAGAGAGGTTGGACAGGTGGCTGGAAATAACATGCTCAGTGGTACATTCTTCAGAAATGAGGGCTTGAAGGAACTGCTTCGACTTGGCCAGATCAGCAAAGGAGGTTCCATATATTTCCACATCTGTCACTGGAAAGGTCACGGCAGCACTCTCAATGTCAAGACTCAGCATTGTGTTCAAGGTATTTGTAGTTCTTATTGTTTGTTTTAACAATTCTGGCATGGTTGCTGTAGATAATGAACAAAATATCTATGATTAGGGTTAAAAAATATTTAACATCACATTTATTTAATGGTGTCAAAACAAAAGCCTACCAAAAGACGGTTTTGGTGGGATCTTGAAACTATGCAGAACATCAATAAAGTCTTGTAGCATATTGGATTGATAAATCACAATGTGCACAAGTTTTAGAAATTGTGGTGAGTCATTAGAAAAGTTTTCCAGAGAATTGAACATTGCTTTTGCTACCTGAGCTGCTGCCAGAAGTCCTGCTCCTATAAGAAAGCGCAAAGCCAGTTAACTGACTCCGTCTACAAGCAGAAAAATTGTATATTTTAACTGTAACATAGAATTATTCCTATAAATATTAAATTAAATTACTTGCATTCATAGATATTAGCTGTGAGTATGCTTGCTGTATGTGTTACATGTATTGCTTATGCTCACTAAGCAAACTCAAACATTGTGTGGCAGTGTGAGTCTTAAGGGAAAACATGGAACAAACTCTGCTTTTTGAAAAAACATGAAAACTTCAGTCTAGTAATAATTTATTTAGGCCCAAAGCGTAATTTTGTAGTTAAACAGTTAAAGTAAATGTACAGTAGACTGGCAACCGTTCTACATTTAAAAAGGAAGGCAGGATTAGAAAAGGAGCCGGTGAGTTGGAATTCAGCACACTGCTAACCACTGCTAGATAGTTAACTTTTTTGATAATTAGTTTCCATTCATCTGCCTCTCTCTTTAGGCCAGGTGAAATTTACCATAAACCTTGCAGTATAAAGCTGTTTTTTTGTACAAATAATATTTGCACAAAATTATTAATGCACGGTTTACAGTATACATATATACAGTATACGGTACACATGCAGAGTTTTAATGTTTATGTTGCTTGAAGACAATCCAGACCTGTTGGAAAACTTGTGTTTTCTGAACCAAAAATAAGAAGATTAATCAAACTGACAAAATGTAACCCAATTATCACAGTTCAGTGTTAGTGCCAGTCAAACTGCTGCCACATATGCAAACTTATAAACTGAATTTTGTAATTTATTATTTTCCTTTTTTGCAATTTGGCTTGTGGGCTCTTGCTAAGTTTTGCTATGACTAAATTACTTCAATAATGGTATTTACTATAGCATTATGCAATTTTTGCAAATGTAAGTTCAAATAATAATAATAAAAAAAACTTTTTTACCAGTTCCTAAAGCAGGAAACGAAACAGATTGAATCTTGTTTTCCTCACATATCTTTAAAGCTTTATACATGGACTTTGTGATCTCATTCTTCTTAGTTTGACCAACCATATGTACAATGTACTTAAAAGGAAGCTTCCCAGCATTTGTGAGAACCACACCATCCTCAGGTTGGACACCTTAAAAGGGGATGGACAAAAGTTATTATGCTCATCAAAGGAAAACTTTGGGAGAATAACAACAAGGAAGGTATACTACTCAAAAAGACAATTTAAAATAAATTTTAATATTCTGTTTATTGAAATACATTAAAATTATTTAAATTTGTTTATGGTGTTTTACATTAGATCTGATAATGGTAAACTTATCCATCCATTATCTTTCGCTTAATCCTTTACTACTTGGTCACACTGTGGAGGTGGGCTGGGCACACTCGCTCACACAGACACATACACTATAAATAAGATAATTTACAGCAGCCAATATTTCTTGAATCCAAAAGAAACTCCTAATTTGGGATTTTGAATCCCCATTGCTGAGAGGTGAACAAGCTTAACCCAGAAACTACCATGCTGCCCAGTTTCTAAATTTTAAAATGCATTTATGATTGTTGTGATTAATGTAATGGTACATGCAACCATTCCTTGATTCATTCATTATTTTCTGTTTAATTTTCTACTAGGGTCCACGCCCATCCACGGGAGAACATTTCAGGCACTGGGCAGAAACACCCAGCACAGGGCGCCAATCTATCGCTGTACATGTGACCAGTCATTTTTAAATAACTATCACAGAAATTGAACAGTGTAGGAAACAAAATACAGGATTAAATGTAAAATACATTATAAACGGTTAAACAATGTGAGAACTAAAAAGTATTAAATATTTAAGGTCAAACCCAGTTTCTTGCACTCATTCACAACTGTTTTTCCTGCAGCTTTTAAGATTGCTCCTGAAACACCTAAAAAAAAGATTCACAAAGCTGTCTCTTGTAAATGAGATTAATAATAATATAAATATGTAATTCAAAATATATGTAAAATGTACCTCCGCTTAGATTAAGGTTGGTATTAGTGCTGCTGACCACTGCTTCTGTTGTCCCTTTTGTTATGTCACCACAGAGCACATTAACTTTGACAGAGCCAATAATCACTTCCGTGATGTCTGATGGATCTATCCAAATTCAGACATTCAACTTAGTAATATATTGTATATAAAAATACTTAAAAAAAATTTTTTAATTGTTTTTATTACCAGTAAAGTCATCCTCATCTTCAGTAGAGCTACTACTTTTAGCATCTTCAATCTCATCATCCTTAAAAGGAAGGATTTTACTAATAAATTATTAACTAAAGAGCTTGGTCGTGCAGTTCATGTTCAAGACATGTGAGTCGGGTGAATTTAAAAGACTAAACTGCCCATGTTTACACCGGTTTGTTTGCTCTTCTATGCCAAATTTGGTTCCCAGCATCTGTTCAGCAAATGCTCGTATAGACAGTCTCATGACCATAACCAGGATGAGTGGGTTTGAAAATTAATAAATGTGTTTAATAATTTATGATTTGCTAATTATTTAAGATACTCCATCTAATCAGTTATTTATCTCACTTTTAGTTTAATCTGTGTTAATGAATATACCTCTGTCTTTAAGGTCCAGTTTTGCAGTCCTTGCAAAAAGCTGTTCAAAATTTCATCTTGGTTGATGACAAAATAAATTAACTTGATTGCAGTAGTAGGATGTTGATATAAGTGATCTTCAATGGATTTAAGCATAGCAATAACGCATTCCTTAGCATTAACACCACCTCCACCTTTAGAAAAATCTATTTTGTCATTAAATTTTTTACATGTAACTGGTTTTTAATTACTCAAACGTTAAATTCATACCAGTGCCTAAAGCAGGAAAGGAAACTGTGCTGATCTGGTTCTCTTCACATTTTTCCAAAACCTTTTTCATCCGTATTTCCACCTCTGCAGCTGAGTGGGGTCCCATCATGTGGATAATGAAATCGCATTGCAAATTTCCTGCACTGGTCACTAAAACGGTATCACTCTGAAGTGGACCTGAAAGTAAAGAGAGTCCGCAAATGTGACACACACGATTGTTACAGAATTTACAGGGGTTACAGAAGTTGGGGTTTCCCTATGCTCATATATGGGAGAACATTTCGGGCGCTGGGCAGATAAACCCAGTACAGGGCGCTAATCTATTGCTGGGCACACACACATACACAGACTATAGGGGCAATTTGGAGCAGCCAATTTATTTTGAATCCATGTTTTTTGAACTGTGGGATGAAAACCTGGAAACGTGAAAGAAACCCACATGGACAGGAGAGAACATGGAAACTTCACCCAGATTGGGATTTGAAACAAGAATCCCCAGCGCTAAGAGGCGAATGTGCTAACCACTAAGCCACTGTGCCGCCCTGTTGTTACAGAATACATTTTAAAAATGTTACTATATGTGCTGAATATTTCCTGTGAACCAAATCACTATCACTAGTGTGGAGTTATCATTTGTGACTACAGTTTAAAAAGTTTAAAACTTTAAAAAGTTTTAACACATTTATGTCATATAAAGGACAAGCATACCATGTTTAAGACACTCCTGTAGAACAGGTGAGCCAGCTGCTTTGAAAATGGCACCTGAAACTCCTAAGATAAATGTTTAACAATCTTATCGATACAGATTAACATGAAAACAAAGTATGCTTTTTAAAATAATTAATATAGCGTTCAGTTGCAATGTACTTAAATTAGAGCCCCCCCCCCCCCCCCCCCCCCCCCCCCCC
>JAOUQT010128125.1:0-19073 GCA_025769995.1 Xyliphius kryptos | reverse complement strand
TATTTATGTAAATTGGAACCTGGTTTCATTGCTATCTGTCCCCAAACAATCGATGAAAACTGATGCGCTTGATTTCCTCCTTTAACTAGTGATGGCGCTAAAAGTAAATCGTTAACGTCACTTTCACTTCTCAAGGGAAACTTAACGGGGACAATGAGACAAATCAAAAGCAACGTCATTTGAAAATCCGAAGTCGTGAAAACAGAGGTTTTTTATTTTTTTATAAGCTGTCCGTAACCCACTTTTGGGTCGCAACCCACCATTTGAGAAACCCTGGCCTCATGGGAGTGTGTCCTCCACATTGCAGTGACACACACACTGAGTTAAGTAAGCACACGTGCCCAGAGCGCTGGGCAGCCCTGTACATGGCACTGGGGGAGCAATCGGGGTTAGGTGCCTTGCTCAAGGGCTCTTCAGCCGTAGTACTTGTTGGAATCGGGGAATCGAACCGGGGACCTTCAGGTCACAAGGCTGCTTCCATAACCACAAGTCAACGTCGGCCCCAAAAACGTGAAGTGTTTAAAATAAGGGCTTTGTATGAAAATCACACTGAAGAAGCAGAATTAGAACTCCAGCTGTGGATAAAGGTTATTATTACAGACTTATTCCCTTCAATAACGTCTCAGAATCTTCAACAGTCGTCTTTGTGGATACTCTATATACCCCCCTCCCCTCCTTGTGAGCTGAATGTCCTGTTATGTGTCCAACCCACTGAGGCTTCTTGTTCGCATTTGTGTTCAATTAGGGGGCCAAAAATGTTCCCAATGCCAAACCCGGCAACATTCTCCACTCTTTTGGACTCCAGACTCTTCTTGATTCGATCGCAGCTCAGTGAAATGGCTCTGTGTCTCTCTGCGGCTTTGTTTTTTTCTTTTTTTTTTGCTATGAGGAATTAATGGGACATCTGTCACTGGGGGTTAATGCCCTCATTATGAGGTGGTGGGAATGCATCTCTGTATGTAGGTCATCTTTCCAACATGCTGAACATAGAACCTGCCTCTGGTTTTAGTTCTCGTTTGCCGAGTGCACATAGTGCACGCGATACCCGCCGTATATATGTACACGCCGGACCTTTAAAACGTCTTCAGCGCGTGTTTCGGTTCCCAAAAGCAATGACGCCGTAGTCTCCCCGACAGTCTGTTTACCCTCAGCTTCCTGCAGTAAGTTCTGTCGACCAGTCTAACTGCATTCCACATGACCTGGAATACACAGGAAGTTCATCCTTTTGTATACTTTAATGTCATCCAACTTGTCATTACTTCCAAATCAGCCGAACCGACGCCTTTATGCTTCTCCGAGCCTCGCTGCAGGATCCTCTACTATGAGGAGAGAAGGCCACTTATTGACTTTGAGGTCCTAAATGAACCCGCTGGAATGAATGAAGGCGCTTGTCTGTGGCCGGGTCGAGCCGAGGGTCTAATTCGGGTCGTTCTCTCTTTCCTCCCGTTTAAGTGTTGTCAGAAACGTCGTTACGGAGCGTGGGAGTGTTTTCTTTCTCGAGAGGAGCCACTCGAAAGCTCGTTCTTTGCTCTTGTTCTATAGTTGCCGTAGGAACCTGGCATTCATGAGACTGAATAAGTTGTCTGGCAGGGTGAAATAAGGGATGGGTTTGCCTGTCCAGGCAATCGTTCTGCGTTCAGGCGCCGTGGTTAGAACATCCATCAGGTTCAGCAAATCTCAGAACATTCAGAACTCTCAGAGCGTTCAGAAGCAGCAGCGTGGAGATTTTTGATGGGAGTTCTCGTTGCGGTGCACAGTTTTCCACTGCACAGTTTCAAAGCCCAGCTCTTATCTGGGTTTGTGTGTGTGTCTGTGTGTGTGTGTGTGTGAATTTAAGCCTGCACAGACCTTAGTATGCATGGACTTTGCTTTTGTTAGCCGTGAAAAGCATCATTGAAAGCTGCCATTGTTGTGGTGGGAAATCAAAGCTGGCCCTGTCTCTGAGTGTGTACGTGTGTGTGCGTGCGTGCGTGCGTGCGTCTTGCTGTCTGTCTCACTGTGTGAGTGTGTTTTGTTGTGTGTGTGTGTCTCTCATGGTGTGTCTGTCTGTGTGTGTCTGTTTCTTGCTGTGTGTGTGTGTGTGTGTGTGTGTGTGGTGGGGGGGTGGATTCAAAACACTGTGTGTATTGCTGTGCATCTCGTTGTGTGTGTGTCTCTTGCTGTTTGTGTTTCTGTGTCTCACTCTGTGTGTCTTGCTGTGTGTGTGTTTCTCTGTGTGTGGGTGTGTCTGTGTCTCACTGAGTATGTGTGTGTCGCTGTCTCTCACTGTGTGCATTTTGCTCTGTGTGTGTGTGCGTGTCTGCGTCTCGCTGTCTGTCTCACTGTGTGTTTTTCTTTGTGTCTGTGTGTTTGTGTTTCTCTCGCTGTATGTCTGTGTGTGTCTCACTGTGTGTGTGTCTCACTGTGTGTGTGTCTCACTATGTGTGTGTGTGTGTCTCACTGTGTGTGTTTCTGTTCCTCTCGCTGTATGTCTGTGTGTGTCTCACTGTGTGTGTGTGTGTGTGTCCGTGCTCTTGCAGTTTGGGCCGCAGTAGTGAGGAAGAAAGTCGGGTTGAGGTGGAGGAGAGCGCTGATGGAGTGGAACCGGACCCCACACTCCCCTGCACTGAGGACGTCATCCTAAAAACTGAGCAGGTCACCAAGAACATCCAGGAACTGCTGCGAGCTGCGCAGGAGTTCAAACACGAGAGGTAGAACCTTCAAACGTCACTCCACGGTTAATGTGGAATTGTCGACCATTAAACACCAATAAATTCACCAACATGTCACCATTTACAGAAGTAAAGGGAGAAATTAGGGTTTAAAAAGATCCATAAATGGTTCAGCTGATCAGAATGACTTCAGTCATCATGATTGATGCCATTGGGTAGTTTATCCACCAGAGGGCGCCATAAACACCAAAGTTTATGCTATGCCGGTGTAAATTATGTTTACTTTTTTCCTCATCCTGTTTGATTTAAATAATAAATCTAAATATTAGCCCCGCCCTATTTTACCCATTATGACATCATAATCAGTCTCACAGAAACAAACATCCTTTTAAACCACATTTAAGCCTCAATATTAACTCTCTTTCTTTTAGCTTGTTTAATAAACCATGTCAGTAATACGTTCTACGGTTCGGGTTCTAGCTTCGTGCCATGTTCAGAGAAGATCCACGCAGCTGTGACCGAGATGGCCTCCCTTTTTCCCAAGGTCTGTAACCCTCCATTTCGTCGCGTTAGCATTACGTCTGGTGACAAACCTGAGATTGTACCTCCTTTTGTTCGCAGAGGCCAGCGCTGGATGCCGTACGCTCGTCCCTCAGGCTGCTGGCGTCCAGTGCCTCGCGGCTGCAGGTGGAGTGTCGCAAAGCGGCACCCTCGGAGTCCACCGCCAGCGCCGTGGATTATCAGCTTCTCACGCAACAGGTCATCCAGTGCGCCTACGACATCGCCAAGGCAGCCAAGCAGCTCGTTACCATCACCACACGGGAAAAGAAGCAGTGACCTGTACTGCGGATGGCACTGTGATGCTGGTGGGTGACGGAGGGCTGGACGAGGTACAGTACATAATACATACTCAATGTGGAGGAGGGAAGTGCAAGAAAGGCGAAAGGAAGCTAAAGAGGAACTGCGAGCCGGATGTTGGATGTAGGCACCACTGGTGGTCCAATGAATGGACTGTTTTCCGATCATCTCATGTTTCTAGACCTCCACCTCTTCGTGAAGCGTTCCTTCTCCATCCACATGGGGCCCCTGTGTGCACGCGGTATGGGTGCCTCTCGTGCCCCTCTAACGTTCTTTCATCTTCGTTGTCCTTTGATCCACGTCTATTTTTCTACGCCACTCCACCGGCTTTTACCTCCGGATGAACTTTAGACTTAACACTGGAATTCTTCTTATAACTTTGTATTATTTTATGAGTCTCCTGTATCAATTGTTTCTTTTGACTTATTGTTAATTCATTTGTTGATCACTTTGTCGATCAGGAAATTGGAAGCGTTGAGAATCAGGACGTTCAGCTCTTAGAATTGGGAGAAGGGAGGGATCTTACGGGGCGTAGATCGCCGTTCTGTAGCCGAAGGTAAAACGGAGGTACGTACGCCGTAGCAACAAGCTTCCCCCCGCGAGCACAAAGCCAGTGGATTGCGTTCGCCTGAACAGTCGCACAAACCCACAGGTCGCGTTCTGCTGCAGACAGATCCGTTCATCTCATACGACCAGCGACGTGACGGACGCCGCGGCGCTTCAGTGCTTCCATCTTCCGAGCATCAGATCACTCGCCAGTGTAGGGTGTGGGGAACCTCTGCCAGACAGCCGTCCTCAGAAAGCATTTGAGTCATACCACTTCATGTTTATATATATATATATATATATATTTTTTTTTTTAATTGGTAAAGCATGTACTGTGTCATTATAACGTTTAAATAAGCTACAGAAACGGGGGTGGGGGGCCACCATGCTCCTCCCAGGCGCTTCAGCAGGTGGCTGTAGTAAGGAAAATGTCAGCTGTGCTATGTGCACCTACTGGTTGATTTAGGATTGGTGTTGGTTGGGAGTGTGTGGAACGTTCCACAATCAAACGCTCTGGAACGTTTTATTCAATTATCGAGACCCCCGTTCTCACTCGTACCCACATCAGGTTTGAACGATTTAATCGAGAAACACTATGAGGGTGAAAAATGGCTTTGATCTTGGCCTGGCTTCTTTCTTCTTTCTGTGGAAAATTGGTTTGTTCTCCCACGATAAAATGCCAGACAATTGGACCATAGGTGAGAAATGGATTAATATTTTGGGAGGTTATCCTGTCGCCTTTTTGATCAATGATCTCCACCCACCCATGTTCATTGCGACAACAAACGCTAGGAGAAAATGCCTTTTGCCTGGTTCTCCTCTTTGGGAAATTGGTATGTTCTCCCATGCAAGGCAGTTTAATCGGCGGTGAGAAATTGATCATTGTGTTTGGGTGGTCACCTGCCTTTTGTCTAATGAGCACCACCATCTCTCCAAAAAGCCCTATCTGGTTGAGGAGCGAATTCAGGTGGTGTTCAGTTGAGACCTGATGGTTGTGAGTGGTGGTGCTGTTGTAACACTGACAGAATGTATAAGGGATGCATGGAGGAGCGTCCTTCCACCACCTACAGTTCTCCACCCTCGGTCACAAGTCAAAGGATTGCATCATCCTGTACTCTCTCACTCTGGCGCTGCCTGGCGTCACCATGGCGTTTACATCGAGGCTGGTTGCAGTGCTCAGTCTGGCTGTCGTCATGCACGTGGGATCAAACATATCAATGTATTAGATTGTTAATCTGCTGTGGGGATGTGGCTGGATGACGGGGGTGTTTAGGGCGGGTAGCACAACCTCATCTCATCCGATGACGTACGTCGGGTTTTATAACTGGAGCTTCATCACATTCACATCCCGAACTTCACGTCTGCTTAGCTGACCCGCTGACAAACACCCAGCCATCTCAGTCTTCCTGCAGATGGTGCCCCATTGTGCTCGGAGAAGGGTGTCTTGGCTTCCTGTTAAATTTTTCGGTGTCATAGAAATTGTGCTTATTTGATTCCATAAGCCTTAAAATGCTCTCGGTTGCCGTTTCTCTGATCATCCAGGTTACGCTGGTTCTTCACCAGTGTCCTGCTTTTTTTTTTCCTCTGATGTGAAATCAGGAGACTCCTCAGATGTCTGTGTTTAAAAGGCATCATTCACTTTGCACATGTTTAAATTCTGTGTTGTGGCCTTCTGCCATCCGACTCTCGTCTCCCTCCGTGTAACGCACGTAGACCTGAACCAGTGTGTCATTCTGCCGTTTTACTGTAAAGGGTTAACACTACTTTGTAAGACGAGTGTGTGCGCTGGACTGAGAGCACACAGGGACATGATCTATTCAGCACAATGTGGGGTTCTAGGGAGTTTTACAAGTGAAATGCTTTGTACCATACACACACACACACACACACACACACACACACACACACAATCATCGGTACACATCCACAACCTACTCCTACAATACTCTATTGTTCTGTTCAGTCCAACTCGCTGCACTATATTCATCATTACTCCTCTGAGGTGGCTGATGGGAGAATTTCTTCTTGCAGAGTTAATTGTACAAATAACTAAAAGTAAGCAAAATGATGACGTCATAGTAGAAACTCGTAAGCTGTACATTTGTAATAAAGACGAAATGTTAATTGTCCTATACGGATGGCGCTTCTGCTGTTTGATTATTGATCACATTGTGGCTGATCCGCATCCCATCGGGATCCATTGATCTCAGCGGCACGGTGACGCGTTCACCTTGCACATATCTGCCCCACTTTGATTTCTGATTGAGGTTAATGGAGGTCACTTCTGTTAGGAGGCTGTGGGGGCGCTACAGCAGATCGTTATTCTCAATCTTGCTCTGTCCTGAGTATCCTCTTCCTCCATCATGTCTCCAACAACCTGCATGTCTTTTTCCTTTATGGCATTCGTAATCATCCTCTTTGCCCTTCCTCTCGTCCTCCTGCCTGGTAGCTCCACCCTCATCATCTGACATGTCCAAACCATCTCAGTCTCTCTATATTTTTTGTTGGTAAGTTTCTTTTACTTCACTGTGATTCTCAATGTGTTTGTGGACAGAATGTTTTGAGGACATCACCTTTGACCTTTTACAGTCTGAAGATCTGAGCAGTTAAGTAATTAATAAGAAAATCTGACAAATTAAAGGATTGGTCGCAGCTTCGGAAAACATGAACCCTTTTTTAGTGCTCTTGAGCAAAACCATGGACTGCACACCATGTAGCTTTTTTTTAGGGTGTGTGTTTTTGTAACGACAGGAAAAGAACGCATTGCATGGCTTAAAAAATTCAAAAGCCATGTGTTTTCAGTGTGGCACAATAATCCAATCGGTAACTTGTCATTTCAGTTAAGAATCAGGTGGCACTCTGACTTTGGATTGCCATTTCAGCGATACAGCTACCTGGACTTAATGTGTTGGTCCATGAGGTTCTTCATGTTGCATGTAAATGGAGAACACACAGTATAGTGTAGATCAGTTGCGTCCAAACTTTTCTGGACTGAGCTCTATTTTTAGTGGACAGGACATTGTGATCTACCAGGATTATTATTATTTTTTTTTACGAATTTTAATCTTTACTGTTTAACCCTTTTACACACATCATGTGGCAATCCACTGAAAAAAACACTACTATTCTGATGATTTGCACTGAATGGTTTCAGCCGGCTGGGAGGAGTCTGAATAGTACATACATGGACTTCATAATTTTGATGGGGGGGAAAAGGCTGATTCACATAAGTAGGTTGATCCAAAAAATGCTGTCAGAATTATCCGCACATTAATTGTTATTCAACAAATATTTATATGCAAATGTGAAAACTCTTAGACATATAAAATTACAATTAATTGTAAACATAAAGATAACATACAAGTGATACTTTCCAAGAAGTCACAACAGCAGAGAGTAACAACAAGCTGGAACCATAAGCTAACAGCATGCATGTAATATTCAACTCTATTCTGAAGTCACTTTAAAATTATGTGACAGAATTATTTATAAAAAATTAAAAGGTTGAAAACTCTGCTGTGCATAATAGTTTGCAACATGCATTTTGAGTGCATTTTCAGTATTTTATTTAAAAAAAATATACTATCATCATTGGCAGTTTGTTCAAAAACCTTTCAATTGTACTCTAATAGTTGATGCCTGGAAAATTAAAATGACTGCAATTCATATAGTTAATTTTGGAAAATCTGAGAAAATATTATTTGCATAATAATTTGGAACACAGTATACATCTGATCTGTCTTACATAACTGCACATAACTGCACAAACTACACTGATGCACATGCAACTCATGCGGAATGACAGCGTTGGTTACCTCTTTGAGACAGCCCATGAAGTTGTTACTGACGGGGGACCCGGGCAAATCGGCTGTGCTGGGGCTGCCCCCGACGTAAAAAAAGTCGTCCGAGCCAAGCATGGTGTAGTCCTCCTGCGTGTATCCCGTCGTGGTCAGAATCCCATCCACAGATATGGTCACCTAGACGACAAAGCACAGGGAAAGGACACGCTATACTCACACATAACTGGAATGCTGATGTCCCCCTCGTCAGGATTTGGAATCGACTGATTGCTTTTTTTTTTTTTTTGGACTATGCTTTACATCAGATACTGAGCTGCTGTGATCTAAGCCATTTTCATGTCTTTGGTTTTTGTCTTTCTTTCCATTTTGGTGTTCAGTTCTAGTCTGCCACACCCACCCACAGTAGGGGGTTAGATCATGGTTGGGGTTAGTTGAGCGAGTGGGCGGCACACAGGCCTCACACTCAGGTGTTAGTGTTGCCAAGACTGAAAACACAAAGGTAAAGACACAAAAATGGTGTTAGTAGCTTTGAGTGCTGAGTTAGTATCAAGGTTCTGCTCACATCCTGTTCCTTATGAGGTCAAACGAAGAACACGGGCATGCCGCATGGTGAGGTGGGTATGGGCGGTGGGGTGGGTGTAAGAGGGGAGGTTAGGGATGAACAGCAAGCGTACACATCTGACACAGATCTGACCCGATGGTGAAGGTGATCTCTCCCTCCCTGCATGCATCAGACAAAACAATGAGTTCATTTTAATGGTTAAGTTCAAAGGAGGGTTAAACGAAGGTGGGGGAGAGAGAGAGCGAGCCAGACGAAAACACGCAGCGTCGCCATGAGAGTCGCCATGAAAGACATGCAGCAGCCTGCACACATCAAAAGAAAACCAAACAGAAGAGGAAGGCAAAGCAAAAGCAGACATCCGATTGGTTAATATCGGACGACCGGATGTGGTGAAGACACGTGGCACCATGCGCAGAGAGCCGAAGGACCACCGATGACACACACGCCACGCCACGCCAAGCCAGGCGCCAGATCAGCCAGTGAGCGGTTTTCACCAAAACCAAACAAAACTAAACTCAAATGAACCAACAAGTGCGGGAGGGCGTTGTCTATGTCTCTAACGGGGGCCAACATAAAAGTATATGATGCTCAGATGGTTAAACGTGGGTTTCAGGGGCGGGAATGGGGGCAGTAAGCGTTGAAAAAAAAAAACAACAGGAGTACCAACCGCCGTTTCCCCCAATTGTTTACTGACTTGGTTTTATGGTCTACTATTGAAGTCTACGGCTCAAAGAAAGGAAAATAGACACACGGCAAACCCAAACTAAGAAACAATTAGAATGATATCTACCGAACAATGTAGTTTGTTTACCATAGCGTGTCCAATGCCTGAGTGCTTTGTGGAAAAGGGGGGAGAAAGGAAATTAAAAAACAGAAACACTCATTCCTCAGTCAAAAAAATGATGGTTCTGTCTGCCAAGGTTAGTACATCAGCCTCGAACGTTAGTAAAAGGTTATTGGTTAGTAAATGACACATTCCATGGATGAGAGGTTAGTTTACCCATCACCACCCCTCCCCCCAAATAAAAAGCAGGTAAGTAAACACTGAAAAACAAAGAGGACAGAAGAGAGGAAGGAGAACAGAAGCAGACTAGAGATTTGCACCCGGGTTCGGCCTGGTCCAGGCACTCAGGAAAGTCAAACAGCTCGGGAGGGGCATGGTCCGAATCAAATTCACACTTTTATTAAAACCTACAACTAACATAACCTCAACTGCCGCCATCCAGCTAATAACAGATTAAAGCATCACTCAGATGATGGTGATATAATCCAGATTATACAACGTGTAGTTTCGGTCCTTAAATCTGAATTGTGACATTACTGACACTCTGTTACTCAGCGTTTAGCGTTTACTTTAAAAAACGAACTAGATAATGTTGCAGAAGACCAGATTTTAAACGATTTTGCTTTTAATAAATGTATTTATGAATCAAAGCTTGTTTTATAATTATAGTGTGTTTGTAACCATTTTATAAAAGCAATATACCCTCAGGTTATTGTATATTAATGACAAGAAAGATAAAAGATTTTACTTTAGTTCAGCTTCTAAAATGTAAGCATGAACATAAAATTTAAAAACATTTAGTTCACTTGTAAATTTGAGAGAAAAGCCAGAGGTTGTTTTGAAATTTCCAGGAAGTTACTGCATGATGATCACTGCTGGAATACTGTGAATAACAAAGCTATTTGTGCCATTGTTTGAATCCCTCTTTCCACATCCCAAAGTTGTGGTAGTCTTTTAATGCAGCAGATAAAAGACTATATAAATAATATTCTGTGGGATTTAGTGTATTGTTTCCGGTAAATGCAGTAGTTCCCAATGTGGAATGCAGAATAAAGGCATTGCAGGGGACAGAGGAACAAATAAAAAAAAGACTAGTTTTTGATACAGGACGCAGGTCACTTGTTTATTAACTTATTTATTTAAGTTTATACGGTTCTCCTCAGACTCAGGTGCTCAGGTGCTTTGGTTCTTCAGTGGATGTGGATCTGTGGAACCTCCACCAAAATCATCTGAGTGATACTTTCTGCTGCTGGTGTTTACACTTCAGACAAACAGAAATCTCTTATGTTTCCTTTAGGACTTCATGACTTAATCACATCTGCAAAACCATATTAAGTATAAAAGTTCTAAAGGTCCTGAAGGCTTTGAAGTACAAGCCATAGATGGTCCAGGTTTGGTTGCCTGTTCTTTAAGTTTTGTCTTTTAACAAAAACATTTTCACAATACTCATTTGGTTCCTTTATGGCCAGGAACCACATGGACTTTGAAGAAACGTAATGTACCTTCATTAATGAAGAGGTTTTTAATGAGAACATCTGGTCATCTGAGAACATCTGGTTCTTTACACGCTGTATAGTTTGTAGAATTATAATCTCATGTAATACATTTCTTAAAAAGCACTAAAGAACTTTAACTTTAAAGAAGTCTTTTAACCTGCATCCTGTCGCTGCTGCAGCCAGGGCTCAAAGTTCAAGTGTCTCACATCCTGTTGCACCCTATTTACACACCTCCCATCAACTCAATCATTATACAGTGATTACTGTGAAACGTTTGTACAGTCAGCGACCACTTTTTAGGTAAACCTCACTCACTGTTCATTACATCATCTCCACTGATCATAGAGCTGTAGTTCTACAGTTCTGATTTGTAGTTCATCTGTTTCATTACATACTTTGTTAGTCCCCTTTACTCCATTCTCTGCTGATCAGGACCATGGACAGAGCAGTTACCAACCTAAAAAGATCTGGTCCTGAACATCAGTGAACAGAGAAAACAGATGGACTACAAAATGTTACTGTAGAACTACAAAGTCCATATGTATGATCAGTGGAGCTGATATAATGAACAGTGAGTGAGGTGTACCTAATAAAGTGGCAGCTGATGGTATATGTGATATATAGAAAATTAAATGTTAATAAATTATAATTGATTGAAGATAATGCGGTTATTAAACTGGAGGTCAGTGTAACGTTAGTGGTTTAAAGGTTACTGATATGAAAGCAATAATCGATAATCAATAAACCAGCATCATGGGTTAAAACAAACTGTTAATTTACACGTTTTGCTGAACGGTAGCTCAAAGGTTAAATTCGCTTCATGCATGCTAACAGTACACACTGTATATATGAGAACCTGAAGGGTTCTGGTTCTGTAAAACCTTTAAAACTCCTCCACACAATATTTTAATTCTCATCTATAAAAAACCTGTGGAAACAAAAGTTTAGTTTGTTGACACAGAGCTCACTGACGCCGCGGGTTGGTGTTTGCGCCATGTTGGTTCCACATCCCACACTCGGGGTCTCAGCGGGATGTTTAACACAACTGAAAAAGGTTCCAGAATCTTTTTTGTGAAACCACATTTTGTTTGTCCATCCCGCTGAGAAACCGAGTGTTAGAACTGGAACTATCATGGAGCGGACAACAGACCGACAAGCAGCGTCAGTGATCCACACAACAGCAACATACTCTGGTTTATAGATAAGATAAGTCCTCTGTTCCTAACTAACTAGTCATTTCTCTTTAGCTAACAACTTTCTGAACCTCATCTTAGGAACCAGGAACCTAAACAGGAACACTTTATCTGAACTTTAAATTTATGATGCATTTACAGTGAAATGAGGTTATAAATATTATTAATCCCAATAACTGCTTATAAATATTCATAAATCCACACAGAATTATCTATGACATCAATAACCTAGGGCAGCATGGTGGCTTAGTGGTTAGCACGTTCGCCTCTCAGCGCTGGGGATTCCAGGTTCACCCAGTCTGGGAGGAGTTTCCATGGTCTCCCTGTGTCCGTGTGGGTTTTATCTGGGATCTCCGGTTTCCTACCACATTCCAAAAACATGGATTCACGGTACATTGGTTGCTTTAAATTGCACCATATGTAAGTATGTAGCGATGGATTGGCGCCCTGTCCTGGGTGTATTTGCCTAGCGCCTGAGACTTTCTCCCCTGGATGGGTATGGGGGAACACCCCCCCCCCACACACACGACCCTCGTAGATTAAGCATACGATAATGAATGAATCAATCAACATCCTATTAGGACAGATTGACAAAATGCACTATAACACATACACACTACACATAAGTGACGTATCAACAGTGACTATAAAAAAACATCATACCACATAAACAATAATTTACATTTTCCAGCTTTGTTTATTTTGCTCTTTAAGATTGTATGAAAATGGTATGTGTTTTAATGCTTCATGTCTATGTACTGGTAAAGATGTGACCATTTGTGTTATAATGCATTATGTCCCTTTGGGTCTCAGTAGCATTGGGAATTATTATCATTGATTTGAACTCACAGCAGTTTAAAGGCATCAATAATGTTTATAACATTAATAATGTTTATATAAAATGCATAAAGTATTCTTTATAAGTCGCTGATCTAAAGAAAGTGTTACCATGGACACAGGATTAAAATCCTGGAAGGATGCTTATCTTGATCTAAGACACGGCAAGGGAACTAAACCGAATCTGATCTGCAACGCCACCACCTCTCGTGCGCGGTTACCTGACGGAGATTCCTGGTAACTTTCACATCATGCCAGGCATTGTCATTAAATTTTCCATTGACGGGCTCCACCAGGGCCTCAAAGGCCCCGGAGCCCAGGTTGATGACCAGAGAGACGGCACCGTTCTTTAGCGCCAGGTTGACGTAGTCAGCTGATTTCCCTGTGTGGAGCATCAGGCCGTTACGTTGCAGGGTTTTGAAGGAGAGTGTGATCTCGTCGCTGCTGCTCTGGATGGGGTTTGGAGACAGGTCATAGCAGAAGTACTCCGAACCCTTGAAGGTTGCCACGTTCTCCTCCCTCACTGGAAAGACAGGGAGGGGCAGAGCAGAGAGGTGAGCGAGTGTAACTAATAGTTAAGTCAACTTGTCCAGAACCGCAGACAACAGTTTAATGGCACATTTATTCACACATCTGTAATCAGGACACCACCCACCATCAGGTCCAGACCCACCAAGAACTCTTCAACTCAGAGACTTGAGAATGAGATTATGATTATTATAATGCATTTACAACAAGATAAGAACCTATTGCTCACCTGTCAGATGGAAGTCACGGTCCAGTCACCACAGAACTTTCTGTTCTTATCAAACATCTACTGTTATCAGGACTACAAGAACCACAGGAATCCTATCACCCAATCCGATCACTTCATCTAATCCCTTTATAATAATAATATTAATAATAATACAAGTTCGCCTTTCAGCCCTGGGGATTCCCGGTTTGAATGCCAATCTGGGTGTGGTTTTCATGTTCTCCCCGTCTCCGTGTGGATTTCCTCCGGGTTCTTTAGTTTCCTCTTACAGTCCAAAAACATGGTTTCAATGTAAAGTGAATGCTCTAAATTGCCCCATGTAGTGTGTGTTCATGTGTGTGGCTGTGTGAGTGAGAGTGTGCCCAGCGATAGATTGGCAGATGACCTTTTGACACAACGCTCAACCTCTACCGGGCTTGGGACACACTGACTATGGGGACAATTTAAAGCACCTTAAATTTTTGGATATTGGGAGGAAACCAGAGAATCCAGAGAAAACATGGAAACTCCACCCAGTTTGAGAATTAAACCAGAACCCCTAATAATAATAAATCCGGGTTCATTTTTTTCAGGGTGGTGTATACCTGAGATACTTCTCTTGAGGCCGAGAGGCTGATACACAGAGGGATTTCTCCACCTTCCATCTGGCTTTTTGTTTATCTGATTCGTCTGATCTAATCTAATCTGAACTGCTCTAACCTCAGCTTCGCTATTAAAAGAAATCGGCATTAAAGATGTTTTATCCACAACAACGTTTTAAAAATAAAACCCCATTTTAAAATCAATTATATCACTTGATTTAACACACACACACACACACACACCTACACACACACAATGTAGCTGTGCATCAGCTTTGTGGATGATGTGTTCAGCATTAACAGCCACAGGCGACAGTTCCACCCTGGAGCCATGAGAACATTATTACATCATCACTGTCACAGCAACAGAACCTCAGCAGAACCCATACACTTCCAGCTCCAACCCACTGCTTCAAACTTATTAATAAAATACATCTAATCAGACTGAAGGCCAGAGACTCACTGTAATGTAAAGATGAATCGTACAGTATGATGTAAACATCAGAACATGTGAACGTCCTTGAGATACCACACAAACACTCATATCTCACTGTACACACACTACGGACACACGCACAACACACACACATTACACCTATAGGAGATTCTATAACATCACAGACCATAAAGCTCCCTCAGTTAGCGCTGTTACAGATTTTAGGTTTCTGGGACCTGACTAAGAGTCGCAGTTCCAGTTTATTCCGCTGGGGTTGTATGAGGTTGAGGTCAGGGGCTCAGTCATGTTGGAACAGACAACAGACCTTCCCCAAAATTGGAAATATACAGATTAGAAACATGACCACAGAAAATCCGTCATCAGCGTCACGCAGGAGACTGTGATGCGTCTAAGAGGCTGAGTAGGCGGAACTTCACACCCTCCCTCTTTGTTATAACATTTATAATCCTCCGTTTGCATCTCTGCAGAACTCACACCTCCATCCTCAACACCTTCAGCTGGTGTGGATCCCTTAACAATTTACACCGTGTGTGTGTGTGTGTGTGTGTGTGTGTGTGCACTGTGCAATCACTGTGTTCAAATTGTCACCACGACTCTAAGAATATCCACTTAATCCCACTCATACGGAGGACACAGTGGTGGAGCGCGGAGCATGTTGATGTGTGAGGGTCAGTGAGGGCTGGAGGTACTGCTGTGAGTGCGCCAGGTAATGAGAGTCACTTTGAGTTTGAGTCCCAATTCAACAACAAACACAGCGGGAGCGAAAACAACAACAGATAAAAGCAGCGCAATTACAGCTGGATATAAACCTGAGGGCGAGAAGCACAGACGGTGAAACGCCACTGTTCAACCGCCTAACTATACTGACTATAACAACAATATATACTATACCTAACCACATACACTATACTCACTATACCCAACCATATACACTATACTCACTATACCCTATCATATACAGCATACTCATCATAACAACCATGTACAGTATACTCACCATAACAACCATGTACAGTATACTTACTTTACCCAACCATATACAGTATACTCACTATAACAACTATATACAGCATACGTACTATAACCAATCATATACTGTACACTCACCATACACAACCATATACACTATACTCACTATACCCTATCATATACAGCATACCCACCATAACAACCATGTACAGTATACTCACTATACCAAACCATATACAGTATACTCACTATAACCAAAATATTCAGTATACTCACTATAACAATCATATACAGTATACTCACTACAAGCAATCATATACAATATACTCACTATAACAACCATGTACAGTATACTCACTATACCAAATCATATACAGTATACTCACTATAACCAAAATATTCAGTATACTCACTATAACAATCATATACAGTATACTCACTATAACTAATTATATACAATATATTCACTATAAGAACCATGTACAGTATACTCACAATTCCCAACCATATACAGTATACTTACTATAACCGAAAATATTCAGTATACTCACTATAACAATCATATACAGTATACTTACTATACTAAATATAACAAAACATTACAACCACAAACACTATACTTACTATACCAACCATATACACTATACTCACTATAACCAATCATTTACAGTATTCTCAATAAAGTCAACAATATACAGCATACTCACTATACTAAATATAACCAAACATTACAACCATATACACTATACCCAACCATAAACAGTATATGCACTATACTCACTATAACCCTGGAGTGATAATGAAAATGATAGGCCATCTTGAAATGACAAAGCAGACACACAGGGCACATACACACAACACATTCTAGAGGGCTGATGTGGGTGAAATGTATGAACTGACCATCGGGGGCACTATTATTTGAATAAAAAAATAAAATAAAAAAAACAGCAACAGCATTTCCACGTGTTGTGGATCAAAAAATCTCAAGAGAAAAGTTGAAAGCGAAAACAGGATCTTTCTCAAAGAATGGACAGAGAAATAAGCCTTCATCTTTCCAGTTTTATTAATGCAAAGCCGACATGCCTGATCTGTAACGAAGGCGTCTCTGCAATACCAGATGGCACCACGAAACAAAGCATGCTCATTTGGATGCAAGGATGTCTGGTATGTTTGAAAGAAGTTGTGTTTTAATTTTTGCAATACTTATGTTGTGTGGCTGGAGTATGTGTGGGCTGGGCTCCGCTCACCCACCGGCACAGCACCATGGGAACTGGTCAAGGGGAAAAGAAAAGGATTAATAATGTTCTTATTTGTTCATGGAATTGTGTTGTATTTTGTCAATTTGTTTGGGGAGATTTGGGAATGCGTTGGGTACTTTTCGGGGTTAAGTTGCATTTGTACTTGTTTTACCATGAATGTGTTTCGTAACTAAAGTAATGGCCTGTGTTCCAGGAGTGTATACAGAGGTGATAAAAAAACAGTGCTTAAACAACTGACCAAAACAACTAACGAGCGTTTTGAGACTCAAACTAAATAAAGGTTTCTGGTTTCTGGTAGATACTAAGCCCAAACAAATTAAAATGTATTTGTTTTTCCAGATAACTGGCTATGTGTGGACTAGGTCCAGCAGTCCAATTTTTTTTTTAATATCGTTCATTATGATTCAAATAACCTCAAAGCCCACGGGCTTCCAATTGCTGCCTTATGATATACAGTATACTCACTAAATCCTACCATATACAGTACATTCTCTATACTAAATATACCTAACTATATACAGTATACTCACTAACTACCACCAACATTAAAAAATATAAACTGTAACAGTGTACATACCCTAATCACCCTGAACTGTTCGTATCTCAGTGCCATATTAATTAGGGCAGGATGTCTGATACTGATTTATAACCTGATTACTCAATAAATCAATGTGTAAATGATCAGAACCTCTGATGGAAGAGGAACCAATGAGTCTGAGTTCATCTTTTAACACTGACACCAGAACAGTCAGAATTATTCAATCTTCTTTAATCAGATCATAAATCATCTGCAGATCTGTAGCCAATAAAAAGTACCTTTCTCCTCCTGTCTGATTTATTGATTTATCAGCTTATTGACCACCCCACAGGTCGTACATCAGACTGAAAAGCAGGAGGATAGAACAAAAAACGTGCAGTGCCTTGTTAATCCTGAGGACAGAGCTGATGGATGGTGATTGATCCCACCCTGGGTGTGTAGGTCATGCTGAATAAATGTAGTTCTGTTTCTACAGGAGCAAAGGAATGAAGAAACTGAAGCTTCGGATTGGTGGAGCAGTGCAGGGATTAAAGCGCTGGGTTATCAATCTGGTTTGAACAACAAGTCTATCAGAAGTTTTCAGAATGGGCCCCTGAATGTGACCCCTACTGTACCCAGTTCCCAAAACAACTGGATCAATATTCACCACAGGTAAAGCTGAAGATCTGAGTGGATATTCTCTGTTCTTTCCACCGGGATAAGAGCAAATCCAGAACTCTTTAGTACCACAGGGTCCTAACTGTACCTCCACACAACTGGAACCCCTCAACCGAAGAACCACAGATATGAAAAAAAACTCTCGTCTACTGAACTAATTCTCTCCATCTAACACTCTAAAGAAACAGCCCCGCCCAGTTCGCTCTCACTGCGTCCTGCCATATGTCCCTATGTTCAGTGTTCTGCCAACTGCCCAGCCTGATCTAGAACCCAGAGACCCGCTGAGCGACATGGATAAAAGCACACTGAGCAGGATGAAGAGATGAAAATGGATAAAATGGAGGATGAAGAGCTCACTCAGGATTAAAGAAAGATTACAGGAAGTTAAACAGAACAATACAGAAAAATCGAGGTGGAGGAAGTAAAGATAAGGATGATAGGGGATAATGGAGGGGTTGATGGAGGAAGATGCTCTGCTCTGATAACTCCATCTACTGCCCCCATCATTCACTTTTACATATTTATATTATTTAAATGATGAAACAACACTTTCGGGAGAGGCACTTCTTTTTCCAGCCTGACCTGAGTTTTTAAATATCTGCATGAGCACATGGTGAGATCTCAGTCAACTACAAGAAAGATATTTTAATGAATTGGAACACTGATTGCAAACCACGTTTTGAGTTCCAACATCAGAGATACAAACAGAGAGAGCGAGAGAGAGCAAGAGAGAGAAAGAGAATAAACAACAGACAGCACAAAAGTGAGAGAAAAAGCGAACAACGGTGCGAAAGGAGACACCGCATGAAAATGAAAAAAAGAGAAAGAAACAGAGACACAGAGAGAGAGGGAGAGGCGGGGGGACAGAGAATGATTAAAAAACAGAAACAAAAGACATCACTGAGAGAGACAGAAAGAGTATGAAAGGAAGGGACCAAGAAACAAAGACACAGATAGAGAAAAACACACACACAAAAGAGAGAGACAAGGTGTGTTGGCTGTATGTGTTGAGTGTGTGTGTGTGTGTGTGTGTGTGTGTGTGTGTGTGTGTGTGTGTTGGCATAAGGACAAAAAGGACGTTGCAGTGAATGCAATCCAGTCCCCAGACAGAAAAGAGCCTTATGCTTACCT
>JAOUQT010128025.1:0-19073 GCA_025769995.1 Xyliphius kryptos | reverse complement strand
AACTGAAATATTTTATTCATTGAGATCTAGGATGTGTTATTTTTGTGTTCCCTTTATTTTTTGAGCAGTGTATATATGATATCTGATTGAAATAAATCATGTCAACAAATCTATTAGATTTATACAGAGAGACATACAGTTACTACATGACTGATGTAAAACATTTTACTTAGCCAGGTCCCTCTATTCATTATTATAATTTATTCCTAGATCTCTAAATGAACTACTTTTTTTTGGCTTATGCTAATTTTCAGAATGTTATTTGTATTTAATTATCAACTGAAAGCTGAAATGTAGAAATCTAAAGATTTTAAGAAACTGAAATCTTTAGAACCCAGTAAAAAGTTCAGCTGCTCCATATCTTCTGATGGTTGCTGTTTATTTTTAGGTTTCTGTAGTTAATCTTCATCTTCTGGTTTGTACTCAGTGGTATTCTGTTCAGAGTCTTTGTGGGTTTGGTGAGTTCATGACGCTCACTTCTAACCATTTTACTGATAAACTAATAAAATAATCATTATGAATACGTTAATAATGTCTTAATTATTCTCTTTGATCTTACTGCAGATCATTTGAAGACTGAGACAAAAAAGAGACTGAAGGAGACATGACCCATGTCTATTATCATTTTCATTGCTTGTATCCCTGGGGTCCACAACAAGATTAACCTGAAGTTATTTTTGATTTGTTAGTTATTTCATCATCATCAGTGTGAGTACAGGAGATCCAGCTCTCTTTTTGTTTTTCAGGGTTTTGAACCTCAGCTTTCATCATCTTCCTCCTCTTCACTGACCTGATTCTATATCTTGTAATGTCAAGGGATGCTTCGTGGTCTTGTGTTATAGTTTATTTTCTTTTGATTGACTCCAGGTTTTGTGGGATTCAGTTCCACCAGTTGGTGGCGCTAGAAACAGCAGTTCCAAATTTCTCTCTATTTAACTCTATAGCCATCAGCATTTTACTGAGAGTGATCATTAATGTCTGTATTTTCATTTTACATCATTATTACTCCTGGGTTTACTGACGTCCTCTAATCATTAATATAATCACATGGTTTCTGAGAGGCTGTAGAACTTCAGAGCAGAACAGGAGGTCGGACTCACTGATTAGCACGTTCTCTCTGATATTCTTATACACGTTTTTCTTAAACTTAATTTTTCCTTATACCTTCATGTTGGAGTGTTTGGTGAGTCTGAGGTTGATCTCAGAACCGATCCTGTGTCTGATGATCTGCAGAGAGAATCATTTAGATCAAACACCAGATCAGAGAGATCCATCATCAAACACCAACCTTGCTTCAGTCCACTAGCTTCTGCTTCATGATGCTGACTGTGTTTCTGCTTCATGCAGAATTATATCAGTTTATTATTAGAAACCTTTGATTCTTGAGTCATTTAGTTTTTGAATCCGATCCACTGAGTCTTCTTAATGTAATTAAGCTCTTCTTTTTCATTATCTGATGATTTCCTCCTTTTATACTCCTGGTGTCTGATTGCTCTATTAAACATGATTTAATTAAACAGTCATTATATCTGTGAACCTGATTTATATTGCCCACATTACCCAGAGTGCTTTGCAGTTGATCAATAGATAATTCCAGGAAGTTGCAGTTCCTTGTGGTTTGGCTTCATCTTTAACTTTTGATTTAGAGGTTTTGGTGATTTCAATTTTACAGATTTACCCAAAATCATCACTTAAATTTGACCAAAAACTCCCTAAAAGTAGATAACAAAATTATTGTGTTCTTTCTACAGAACTTCTGCTCTGTTATGATGAAGGTGCAGTGTACATCTGTCTCTTACTGATCCTGAGTCACTGTGTGTAAATGTTCTAACCTGCTTTCAGAGGTTTCTGACCCCTGTTTATAGGTGTCTCCTGCAACTGTGATCAGACTCACCGTGGACTACCTGAACCTTGCTCCTCCCGAGGTTTCTTCCTAAAAAACAATATATAACCTCAAATCAGGGAGTTTTTTTCCTTCCACTGTCGCTTCGGTTTGCTTTTTGGGGGTTCAGACTTTGAACTGTAAAGCTGCTTTGTGACAAGGCACTGTTGTAAAAAGCACCATATAAATAAATTACTTGAACTTGAAATTACTTGGAGCGGCAGACTAAATCAGCTTCTTGCTCTTTCCAACTTCTGCTTCATACAGCTGTGTATTCTGCTGATTCTGTACCAGATGGTTCTGCTGAGGTTCTGAACCATCTCTTCTTTCAGTATTATTTCAGTATTACCTGACAGAGAGTAAAGCAGATTATGTAACGATTTCTGAAGTTATTTTGGTAAATTAATCAATGATCAAAATATTAAATTTTAAAATTAATATGAAACGTGACACATTAATCATTTCCAGAGATTTAAACATTTAAAGTCTACAAAATTACAACATATATATAATTTTTTTTTTAAATGTAATGAACACATGGAAAAAAACTGAACCAGCAGAACATTTGGTTTCAACACTGAGGTCTGTGGTTTTACTGATTAAATAAAGAATTTAATTTAGGCTCAGAGTTTATCTCCCATCTCGCCACATGTGCGTGCGCTTATTGGCAAAGCGCAAACTCTCTCAAGAGCTCCTTCGCCCTCTTTAAACACGAGGGGGCGTAAGTTTTTTTTTCCGCAAATGTCTAAGGATACAGGGGCCAATGGCTTCTGCCATTCAGGTTCTCTCCCTGGGTTTGCTCCGAAAGAAAAGATGGAAATTGGAAATGCTGTGGCATCCATCTATCCATCCATCGCTAATCTATCCATCACTAATGTATCCATCTCTAATCTATCCATCAATCTCTAATCTATCCATCTCCAATCTACCCATGTCTAATTTCTATATCCTAATCTATCTATTCAAATCCAGTTTACCTATCCTAATCTAATCTCTATTCTAATCTAATCTATGTTTCCTTATCTACTCTATCTCCGGACAAAGCTAATTATATATTAAGCCGAACGGTAATTAAATTGGTATGATTCGTTCTATAAATGTTCAAATATCATATTTATATTGTCTTAATACTACTGTATGTTAAATCATTCTTTCGACTTTAAAAACTCGACATCCTAAACAATCACACCACAATGTTCTTTTAAAATAGGATGCTTATGCACCGACAGACATGTTTGAACAAAAACACAACAATTATATGATGGTTAACTCCATCATAACATTATGTTCATTCTGTACCAGTCTCAGAACAGGATTGGGGAATGAATTTATGAGGGGTAACATTTCAGGTAACAGAATCCAAACCATAGTCCCAATCTTTGGCTCTGGAATCATAAGTTATTTTCTTCACCTTTTTAGAACCCAGAATCAACACTATGCTGACTCTTCTGCTTGACTTCCTCCAATAGGAGACTCTGTATATAATTCAGGTTAATGGACTATAGAGATATGGAACCTAATTCTAAGAATTTATAATTTCTAGATTTTTCTGTCTGGTCCATTGGTTACTCTGTCCCTTTGGTGGCCCCGTCAAGAAATATATGCTTTATACAGCACAGCTTGTGGTGTACCAGATGGTTCTGACTCATCTCTTCTTTAAAGAAGGTAAGAACTATAGGAACCAAAGCTGCTGCTTAGTTTATCAGGATCGCAGTGAGTTTCATAATGTCTCTTTGAAATTCTATATTTGTAAATATCAATACTTTAATAATTGATTTAGACTGATAAGACTTTCTTCCGATTTAGTAAAATGAATATTATCATCATGTGATTAAATCAGAATATAGTTCAGAAACTTTAATTGAACCGTATATGGTTCTTTATTTGTTTAATTCATTATTTTTTGAAGTGATATAAAACATTAATCAATTCCCAAGGTAAAAGCAATACACATTTTTTTTTGTAAATCTCATCATATAAAAAAAAAAACTATAATTTATTATAAAAATTCTAAAAAAAAATCTAAAAATCTAAAATGTTCTAGATTTATTTAAATAAAAAATAAACTAAACCAGCAGAACATTTGGTTTGTGTTTTTACTGATTAGATAAAAAAAAATCTAATTAAAACTCATAGAATAAGATGAAAATGGATGGATGGAAATCATATCAATGAAGATATATTAGATTTATACAGAGAGACATTCAGTTACTATATGCCTGATGTAGAACATTTTACTAAACCAGGCCTCACTGTTCATTATTATCATTTATTCTAAGATTTCTAAATTAACTACTTTGTTTTGGTTCAAAAACCATCTGTTTCTGCTGATTTTCAGCTTCCTGTAGTTTATTTGGATTTAATTACTTACTGAAAGCTGAAATGTACAAATCAAAAGATGCTAAGAAAATAAAATTCTTAGAACCCAGTAAAAAGTTCAACTGCTCCATATTACTGATTCTTGCTGTTTATTTTCAGGTTCCTGTGGTTCATCTTCCTTTTCTGGTTTGTACTCAGTGGTTTTCTGTTCAGAGTCTCTGTGGGTTTGGTGAGTTCATAACGCTCACTTCTAACTGAAAAAAATATTTTACAAATAAACTCTTTAAATTATCATCATGAAAAAAGGTTTTTAATTATTATGATCTAACTGCAGATCATCAGATGAAGGAGACAGAAGGAGACATAAATCATTATTTTCATAAATCATTTATCTTGTTCCTCATCACTGACCTGATGGAACTGGTTCTTAATCTTGTAAAGCTCTGGTTAAAGGATGCTCTGTAGTTTTGTAAGATTATTCAAATAAAATTATTGTCTTTTAATTGGCTCCAGGCTTTGTGGGATTCACTTTAAGCTTTCTCTCTACTTTTCTCTATAGCCATCAGAATTTTATTGATCATGCAGGTCTGTATTTTTATACCTCATTTGGGATCATTATTATTACTCTGGGGTTTACTGACATGTTCTGTAATCATTTATATAATCACATGGTTCCTGAGATTCTGCAGAACTTCAGAACAGGAGGTCAGACTTACTGGTGATGAGAATTAGTATGTTCTCTTTGATATTCATATACTCTCAATATATCTTGATTATTTTATTATCCTGTGTCGTCTGCAGAGAGAATCGTTCAGATCAGACACCAGAACAGAGAGATCCATCATCAAACACCAACCTTGCTTCAGTCCACTAGTTTCTGCCTCATGATGCTGGACTGTGTGTTTTATTATTATTATTTATTACAGTTTATTATTAGAAACCTTTGATTCTTGAGTCATTTAGTTTCTGAATCAGATCCCTTGAGTCGTCTTTATATGATTCATTTCTTCTTCTTCATCTGATGTCGTTCTTTTTTCCTCCTGGTGTCTGTTTTATTAAAAATGTTGTGATTAAACAGGGTGTTCTCTCATTAATGGTTATTAATTGTTATGGCTGAGTGAATCTTTAAAGGACTGTAATGTTACTTTATTCATGAGTTCATCTACACTGTACACTTACAGTCCACTCGGTGCTCAGAATGCCCCAGTGTTTACAGTTCCTGCCAGGTTCTGGGAAGGAACTACGTCATTGTATGTGATCTGTGAGCCTGATGAAGAGGGACCACATTACCCAGAGTGCTTTTCTGTAGATCAGTATAGATATTTCCAGATTGAATCAGACTCCGGATCAGTGAAGCGATTCAGCTTCTCTCTCACTCCAACCTCTGCTTCATACAGCTGTGTATTCCACTGATTCTGTACCAGATGGTTCTGCTGAGGTTCTTACCTGTCTGTTTTTCTTTTAAAAACCTATTGAACACCTAACCAGGCTACATGCCGGATTGCTTATACTTTACCTTTAATTACCTCTGCTCTGGAGCAGTTAAAGGGGGGCCTTCTATTTTCCTAAACTTGATCATTCCTGAGGGGAACGAGTGGAAGACTTCTTTTGTGACTTTGTCCGGGCAATACAAGTATTTTGTAATGCCTTTTGGTTTAACTAATGCCCCAGTCATTTTTCATGCTTTTATTAATGATGTTTTGCAGAACTTCCTGGAGGATTGATCTGCATGCGATTCTCCTTAAACAAGGGAAAGCATCCTTCAGGCCAAAAGCTTCCCAATGTCTCCTTGTGTGAGATATTGAAACTTTGGCATTCCAACCGCCCTGTGTCTCTTCTGTAGAAGACCGAAGATTACACTCACTCTGTCCAATGCAATCTATTCATGTGAACCTGAACAAAATTCCAGAATTCCTGAAGATTGACCGACTCTTTATTTTCGCACAAAGAAAAGGCCACCTCAAAACAGAGGCCATTGCACTGGCTGGTCGATGCAATTTTGCCACTGTACTCTGATGGAGGGCTTTAGTTTTCCACAGGTCTCAAAGCGCACTCCACCAGGAGCATGTCGGCCTCCTAGGCATTCATTTAAGGGATCTCTCTAGAACACATCTGTTCAGTGGTGAGTTCCATATCTTTGCGAGAGTCTAATGTCTCTTGTCATCATGTCTGCAGGAGCTCATTTGGAGTCAGAGTGCAGAACCAATATCACACCGGCATGTATGTATCACTCTAAAATATTTACTGTATGCTGGGAAAGGGGCGTGGTGGTCACTCTGCATTGGACTGTCTGTCAAGCCGGACTTGCAATTGATCAGAACCAGATATCCCTCCCATAGTTGGATCTCTCCACTTGATATCAGAGAACAAGACTTGATATATAAATGATAGAAACCTTTTGCTTTTGTATCTCAGTTATTTTTTTATCCCTCAAAAAAACAAGTTTGGTAATTAAATGATTCATGATGACAAAGTTTTTTTTTTAAATTTCTTTGTACTTGTCTCTGTTACATAAAAAATAAGTGAATTAAATAATACAGTTCAGAGTTTAAGTGGATTTTTAGAATGAAAAATGAGGTTTAGAAATTTAAGGACTCAAGGAGACTCAAATGTAATTTGTGTCGCATGTGGTACATAAAAAAAATATATATATTATTTCAACCAAAAGCAATTTCAAATCAATTTTTTTTATTTAATTGTCATAAATTCAAAAGTCTCTGTGTGTATGTCTGTGTGATGCAATTATTCAATTATGGCAAATTAATTTACACTGCTTGCCAGCCTGGGTAGGTTATAATAAAATTGTGTGAATGTACTAATGTATTTTGTGTTTTACTGTTGAATCTAAATTAATACAATTAATACAATTTGAAGAAACTACAAATTAATGGCAATGTTGCAAAAATTTTTTTTACAGTGAATGAATACATTTAACTAATGAGATAAAACAATAGATTTTCAATCTTCATGTTTATTTAGTAAAATGCTTACAGATTATTCAAAATTATTCATGTTCCAAGGTTACACCAGATAAGATGGAAACAAATTTTTAAACATGATTTATTTTCCTACACTACTTACACACAGAAGAATCTGTAATCCACATTTATCCCATTTGTGCAGTAAAACACACACACACACACATCCTAGTAAAGTGAGCACACATGCTTAAAGCGATGGGCAGCCCTGTATACGGAGCCCGGAGAGCAATTGGGGTTAAGTGCATTGCCCAAGGGCACCCCAGCCATAGTACTTGGTGGGACTGGGAATCGAAACCAGGGCCCTTTTGGTTCACAAGGCTGATTGCTTAACCACAAACTTACGACTGTCCCTAAATCCAGAGAACTGTAGGATCTCAGAGCATTAAGATTCACTCATCATCATCCTGCAGAAATTACATTCTGGAATAAAAAATTATGCAGAATTCCAATAAACATAATAAAAGACCTTAAAATCACAAACTAAATGATTTTTATTTATTGTGTTATAGTGTTACTGTGTTCATCTGATTTCTTTAAAAAAGTTCATGATGACAACAGACCACAACCTCCATCACATCAGAGGGTTTTGATCATGTGACCTGATCAATGATCATGAGTGTAATCATGTGATTCATTTAATAAAATTGCAGAATTTAAGTATAATTATAGTTATATATCATAAAATAAAGGCCAGAAAAATAAATAAAGATAAAATATATGACGGAATAAATAATGCAGTTATTACATTATTATGTTACAGTTGTAATTAAATAGTGAGAGTAATGCGATCATAACTCCACACTGATTCTTTGTACTAAACCACGTGGAATCTGCTGTCTGTAGGACATTCTGTACTAAAGTGAAGATCAGAACAACATGTGGAATCTTCTGTCATGAACCTCCTCATTAGAAGCTCCTGAAGAAGAAGCAACACTTTAAAATCTACAATGTTCTAAAGGTTCTGCTGTTGATCTTTTTCAGGAGGCTCTGAATGCTTCATTAGCTCTGCTATATGGATCAGGAACTCTAAAAGAAGTTCAGAAAAAATGGCAGAGATTCTTCATTTGAGGCTCAGATTTAAACAAAAGGAACCTTTTTATTAAACTTCTTGAAAACTTTTCCATCTGCTGTCTCTCTCCATTTGATTGTGATGTTATTTATCCCATGATTCTCCAACTTCTGCTTCATCTATAAACACAATCACACTTCAGCACACTTCAGTTCAACAGGAGGAGGAAACCAGACACACTGACTTAACAGGAACTTATAAGAACAAAATGAAAACATGAGTAATCTTATTATGAAAGGGTATTTTAATGTTATTAATAAAAAGGAACAGCAGGTACAGTTTCTGAACTTTATTGTGATTAATAAGGAGAACATGTTCAGTTAACCAAATACTCAACTGAACCAGGAACCTAAAATTCTTAAATTATTAGAGGAACCATGTGAAAGATGAACCTAGAGTTCTAACATTGTAAGAACTTTGGAAGTTCTCTCACTTAGAAATCATGGAGGGGTCTGAAATGTTCATCTTAGATGCAAGTCCACTGTGAGAGACATAATCTAAAATCCAAAATAATTTATTTTAATTTAATTTATAATGTTACAGCTGCAAATAAGTATTTGAACACCCGCCAATCCGCAAAAATTCTGTCCTTAAAGACCTGTAGTCCGTCTCTAAATACTCCACCTCCACTCCACGTATTATTCCAAATTAAAAGCACCTGTTTGAGGTTGTTAGCTGCATGAAGACACCTGTCCACCCCACACAGTAAGACTCCAACCGCTAACATGGCTAAGACTAAAAAGCTGTCCAAAGGCACCAGAGACAAAATTGTTGACCTCCACAAAGCTGGAAAGGGCTACGGGGCAATTGCCAAGCAGCTTGGTGAAAAAAAAATCAATTGTTGGAGCAATTATTAGGAAATCGGAAGAAGCCAAACATGACTGTCAATCTTACTCAGTCTGGGGCTCCAAGCAAGATCTCAACTTATGATGTATCAATGATCCTAAGAAAGGCCAAAATCCCTGCTGCAGTGTGTGCAAACCTGGTGAAAAACTACAGGATACATTTGACCTCTGTAATTGCAAACAAAGGCTACTGTACCAAATATTAACACTGATTTTTACAGATGTTCAAATACTTATTTGCAGCTGTAACACACAAATAAAATATGTACATTAAATAAAAAAAAAAAAAAACCAAAAAAAAAAAAAACCATACATCATACATGTCTCTCACAGTGGACAGGCATATAAGATGAAATCTTCAGACCCCTCCATGAATTCTAAGTGGGAGAACTTGCAAAGACCCAGGTTATTAAATATTTATTTTCCTCACTGTATGTCAAATATGAACCTCACCTGATTCATCATCTCTGCATTTGCTGAAGGATCCTTCATGTCGTTAGATGACCTTACTCTCATTCTTATGATCTGCTGCTGTCCGGTGATTACTAAAATAAAGATACAAACTGTTTAAACCTAGAATTAGGCACAGAACTGGGGTGCAGTGTAACTCACCCCTGTGACAGTAGAAAGCAGCTGCATTCGGACACTGAGCGTCATAGAACAGGCCTTTATCAACATAACCACAGTTCTGATTCCAGTAGTAGTTGTCTGGATACCCAGGGCTCCAGAAGCTGGTGGATACGTTGGTCTGGTCTGACCACTTCCAGGAGTCTCTGACGAGACCAATCCAAGTTTGGGATGGACCTTCTGGGAGTTTTAACTTTATCATGTTGTTTTCATTTGAATTTCTGATGGTGACCAGATCTGTGTTATTGATCCTGCAGAGGTTCTGAGCTTCATTCCAGTTCATAGGGGTGGAGTGAAAAATGTACTCAGAATCTGGGTTCCGTTCTGCAAAAGTGAACATGCACTTTAAAGTTAAATGTAATAAATGTCAACTTTCAACACTTATAAACTCTTAGGTTAAAAAGCTCACTTTATTTTGCAAACATTTTTATTTGGTTCCTTACCATCATGGCAAATAACAGAAAAGTTTAATGTACATGCCGCGTCCTGCCAGCCCCACTGATTCATCACAGCACACTCTCGATGTCCACCCTGGTTGTTGGGGACAGGAGGAGTTGCACCTGCCCACCAATCAGCCCAACTCCCCAGTGGTTGATTCTGATAGGACCAGCGCCAGCTGTTGACGTCGTTCCACAGTCCGATCCATGCGATGCCACTGAACAGCTGTCTCTGAGCTTCGCTCTGGAGTCGGATCATGTTGTCAGTGGTTTCCACTGTAGCAAGGTCATCGTAGTTGGTTTTGCAGTAGGTCTGAGCATCACTCCATGGTTTAGACTGCTGGATCAGATAGTACTTAAGGGGGATGGAGAGTCCGAGTGAGATTCCTTCTGCGAATAAGATGAATGAGTTAAGAACTAAAACGTGTATGGTGGACATTTAAAAATTTAATCACTACACATTTTTAATTTGATCTCTTATAAAGACTTTACTGAGGAAAAAACACCTTCATCCTCAACTTTATTGTGGGGACAACGTGGTACTGACAGGGATGAGACATCAAAACACACACATCACCACCATACTGCCACATTGCACTAAATATCAGAATAATCATTAATAAATTCAGATATTTGAATATAAAATTGGACTTCATTTTCAACATGAATGCTGTGTACGAGGTGAACATTAATTGAAATTGATGATAAATGAAATTAATAAATGTAACATTTAGCTTTTTAATTTTCCTAGACAAACTTAATAAAACAACATTTAATATTATTAGTTGTTTATCAGGAGGTGATGTCATGATTATATGTTTTAGATATTAATTAGATGTTATTAGTTATACAACAAAATAGAGTCTACAGACAACATAAAAACCAGACCATTACAGTTTGTATTTAACAATCAGTTAAATAAAAGAAATCACCATAGAATTTATAAAACAAACTATTAGTAAAAAATAATTAATCTTTAAACTTTTTAATCTGGATCATTTATTTACCTTCTGATCATTAATTAATTCAAATCTAATTAAGCACCAGGGGTTTAACACACACACTCACACACACATCTTACCTGTAAGTAGAAGGAGGATGAACAAATGAATCTCCATCACTAATGAGTTAAAGCAGAATTCTATTAAAAGAAGGAACTTTGAGTAAAATCCATGTACAAAAGAAGGAACCAAAAGTTCTGGGTTCAGTGACTTGCAGGATTGAATGCAGTTGTTACAAAAACAGGTGCGAATATAATAAATACATAATTAAAATACAGAATTTATGAACTTTAGAATTTACAGCCATGTGGAGAACATACAAACTCAGAACAGGTTCTGTCATTTTCACCCAATTTTACAAAACCCACCCACTTAAAATATTTTTCTCCATTCATAATAATAAAATAAAAGGATTGGTACCTCAGTGTTGAAGTGTAGACGGGTGAAGCCTGTGGTGTCCCTCTGTGTTATGAAGGAAAATTATGAGTTTCTTTATTCAGGTTTCATGCAAAACTGTCTTTTCTTATTTCCCCACAGTCTCCACATCACATGAAGCAGCAGACAGCAGCTGATTGGTGGTTTAAAGACGTTCATCTGGTTGTTTTTTTAGGACTGAAATCAGAACCTGAACAAAACCTGATACTGAAACACATTCCCATGGATTAATAATAATAATATTTTTGTGATAATTTTCTGCACTCACCGTGTATTCAAGCTCCTTACAGACAGGTGGCCTGGTCACTTTGCTCCAGGTTACAATAATCAATTATCAGCTTTTGAAAATAGAGCTGTAAATGTGAAATGAATTCAGATTTAGTGATGTCATCAGAATCAAGTGTGATGCAGTGTACAAGGGTAAGATTCTTAATCACGGAATTATAGTTGAAAAGAACAACATTTCGAATCGCAAGCCGGCTTTACTGCAGTGTTTCAGAGTGTTTAATATTATGATACTGTTAGTAAAGAGAAATAACATGCCAATTTAAAACACACACACAAAAAAACCTAAGCTCTGAGGCACTGCAATAGAGGACAGTGGCTACTTTTTGACCCCTTGTTGTTGGTTTCCTGTACTAGAGTAATACACTGCTACTGCAGAGGTAGTTCTAATGTCTAAAAGAGATAAAAAGAGAATACAGCAAAAGCAAAGTGCAATCAAAACCAACTACTATAATAAGAACAATTAAAGATAAAGAACCAAACAAAAGAGAGGCCTACAAATAGATTGTGATTTAAATTACATACACAGGAATTTGTCTTCCACATTTAACCCATCCAAGCAGTCCCACACTCACACACAATGAGTGAAGTGTGCACACGTGCCCAAAGCGGTGGCCAGGCTTGTATACAACACCCGGGAAACAAGTGTGGTTAGGTGTCTTGACTAAGGGCATTTTATCCACAGTTCTGGATGGGACTGGGAATTGAACACAGGGACCTTCAGATTGCAAGACTGGTTTCTTACCACAAGCGTACGCCTGCAGAGCAGAGGGGAGAGTAACTAACCCGAGGTAAAGGGCAGTGCAGGTGTTAGTAATCATAAGAAGCAGGACATCAGGTGGAGGTATAGAGGGTGGAGGTTTTTGGAGACTGGTTAATGATGTAAGGTGTTTGGACAGATCCTGAATCAGTGAATAATGTTATTAATTAAGACTCACTGCGCCATGAAGTTCTCACACTGCCTGTCAGTCTGAACCTGAACTAGTCATAAGCTGATAGAGGTTTTGTTATGTTGTACTGTACTGTTCCCTATTCCTGTTATTATCCAAAATTCATCTGTATTTAACTGTGTAGGGGTGTGTGTGTGAATATAATTGTTCGAAGCCAAGTGTGAATGTGTGTTGAAAGGTGTAAGAGTGTAAATCATTTGCATGAAGCTCTTTAAACACTAGACAGGGCTTATAGCTATAAACAAATGTCCAGCACGTGTGCACACAGTTTGAAGCTATAAACAAATGTCCAGCACTTACACATCCACATACATATACTCATACAAACACAAACACCATCTAAATCTTAAACAATGAGGGTTTCTCATGAGACTGAAAAATAAAAAGTATTTACAGAAATTTCTGGAGGTAGAACAGCTCCATTTAAATTACAAATTACAAAACTAGACACCATGCTTTTTTCCATGCAAATCGCTGCTGGTTTGTACTTACAAGGAGAGTCACGGAAGATTTTTCTGACAGCAGGTTTACAGAGTAAGTACCAGGCCAAGGGGGGATAGTAACTCCTACAACTTCTTTATTTAGGATTTCATCACTGCTCCTCATTTGAACAATCTGACTTCCACCAAGTGACACCACATTTAGGTGTGAATGAGAGCCACTACGTCTCATGTAGATGCGTTTCTCTTTGTGGTTAGTACGTTGGCCCCTCAGCGCTAGGGATTCCAGGTTTGAATCACGATCATAAGTGGAGTTCCAATGTTCTCCACGTCAGTTTCCTTCGGGTTCTCCGATTTCCTCACACAGTCCAAAAGCATGGATTTAAAGTAAATTGAATGCTCTAAATTGCCCCATATAGTGTGAGTGTGCCCAGTAATAAATAGGTGTTTCTGCACAGTGCCCAAAACCTTCTCCTTTGGATGGGCATGAGGAACCCCCCCACAACTGTAGTAAAGGATTACTCATACTAAGACTAATAACAGACATGAATTATTATTCTTATTCCTCATCTGATTGGGACCAACATGGTTCTACATGCAGTTCTACAGCGTGTAGTTCTACAGTTCTTAACATTCAGACATGTTTGAACTCTGTTTTTATTTAAATCCACAGCTTACATAATTAAACAGCTTCAACTTAAACGCTTCATATAAACTAAAAAAGAATGTACTTAAATATTTTAAACCATTATAGTTTGTAATACAATTAAATTTAAGCATTTTCATTCCAAAATGAATTACAAGTTAGAACATAAAGAAATAATAAAGATTTTGTACTGTATATCACTCCTCTAAGTACAGTGAATCCATTAACCCTCAGCCTCACATAATTTCACTTGATTTCTGTTCCTCTCTCTGTTGCTAAGATTCACACTCACTTTTTAGGTTTTATCTTCTATATTTTAATTTAAATAACGCTTGTGTGTGTCATAGTTAGAACCCTGACATTAAATTATGTTAGCATTTGAATGAAGCCTCTTCTGTAGACCGTACACAAGAAAGCCTACAGCTTGCTGAAGACGTGTCAACAAAGGACACTGGAACCATGTCCTATGGTCTGATGAGACCAAGATTAATTAGTTGGGTTCAGACGGTCTCAAGCATGTGTGGAGGCCATGAGGTGAGAAATACAAGTGTGTATTGCCTACAGTCAAGCATGGTGGTGGGAATGCCAAGGTCTGGTTACATGAGTTCAGCAGATGTTGAAGAGTTACTCAGAGTAACTCACAGTTCCAGCATGATGATAACCTCAAACACACCTCTAAGATGACCACTACTTTATTGAAGAGGCTGAGGGTAAAGCTGATGGACTGTCAAGCTCCAGACCCAAACCCAATAGAACATTTTTGGGGCATCCTCATGAGGAAGGTAGGAAGAGCGCAAAGTCTGGAACTTTTGCCAGCTCTGTGACACCGTCATGTAGGAGTGGAAAAGCATTCCAGTGGCATCATGTGAAGCTCTGGTAAACTCCATGCCGAACAGAGGTAAGACAGTTCTGGAAAACAAGACTATGGTGGCCACACCAAATATTGCCACTTCAGGAACTTTCACTTAAGGGTGTACTCACTTTTGTTACCGGTGGTTTAGACATCAATGGCTATATTTTAAGGGACGAATAAATGTATGCTGTTATGTAAGCTGCACAGACTACTTTCCATTGTGTTAGTGTCATTTTGTCAGTGTTGTCCCATGAAAAGAAATACTTAAATATCGGCTTAAATATGATGCACTGTACTTCATTATTCAAGAGAAGACCTGTAGTGACCTTTGTAAGGCATAAGGGTGCAGGTACTTACTGTCAGCTCAGTTTCACACAACTCTGACAAGAATATTTATCACATTCTGCATCCTCATGCAGCACCAGGGTGACCGACTGACTTTTTATTCAAAACCTAGTCACAGGTTAGATAGGATTATTGCAAAGTAAATCACTAACCTGAGGAGCCTTTACAGTTTAAAGCTTCCACTAAAGTTCAGGTCTTCTAAACTTCACAACTGCTTATTTAAAGTAAAAAATCTACAGATGCGGCCTTCACTTTTATAATTTCCTAGGGTACCTTTCATAGGTTTGGTGCCCTGAGCAAGTGTTTAATGTGTTTAATGTGTAGACATAGTGAAGTGACCTCAATTTACCCTGGAACAACTCCAGTGCAGTGCTGCTCAAACTAAAAACATGCATACGTCTCCTGTTCTCACTCACATGGTTCCAGATAAAGGTATGGTAACATTGTCTGACCTCCTGCACATGTTCTGAGAGTTTAAATGTAACATGATATTCAATTTAAAAATAATCAGCCAGAAACTACTTCTTTTCCATAAAAGGAAGTTGAGACAGAACCCTCCACTTTCCCAATGACCTGTCTTATGTAGCACCCTCATTCTTGTCAAGACAGGGAATTGTAAAGGCTCTTATCATATCGTATCATTTACCATATGTGCTTTATATGACAATTCCGGAAACGTAGGAGTTAAAAACTTGAACTCTCCAGAAGGTTGAAGCTCTTGATTTCCAAGTAAAATCACAGTCGCAAGAACTCATCGCTGCCGTTTTGTATCTTCTTGTCATTTGCATTGCATTTTATTTAAAGGTTCCTCCTTTAAATAAAATCATCTCTCTATTAATTATAATAAAATTCTGTTCTATTAATTACTACACTTGGGAATGAAGGTGGAGTGTGTGGTACATGTCTGAATCCTCCATATCCTTTAAATGTTTTAATTCTGAAAGCTTTTTAGGGGACTAGCAATTATTTTGTTTGTCCCTGTTGGCTGTTTTTTATTGGTCAGGTCCATCACAGAACAAATTTAATTTGGGTGGTGCATTGTTTGTCAGTTCTTCAGTGACTGGTGCGGTGAGGGTTTTAGAGCAGCAGCACTGCTGTAGTTTCATTTAACCACCTCAGTGACACTGCTGGAATAAGAGAATAATGCCCCAATCAAATAATACCTGCTCTGTGGTGCTACTGTTGGGGACCTAACCATTAGAGAACAGAGTAAAGGGGATGTACACAGTATGTACAGTAGTCCACAAACAGATGGACTAGTCTGTAATTGTAGAACTACAATATCTTTACAGTAAGTGGAACCCACAACCTGGACAATAAGCTAACCAAAAATTAGCGTGTCATTTTTGGATCAGTATGCAAATGAAAAGTCACCACTAATTAATTGGAGACCATAACCAACAGTATTTGGTTGAAGATAGGTTGTGTTTAGGTTTAACTCTTGGTAACAGTAATCAGACACCGTGGATTCAACCCTCACACCATGGATTCAGTGAATGAACCAAATTAATTACATGATGAATTATCTGCACTCAGGTGTTATGACAGACGTCATGTCATTATACCCTTATTACCTTAAACTTGTGTACAATAACAAGGAGCTTGAGGTCATAGAGGTTGAAAACCTTTAAGAATGTAAGTCTCAGCTTGAGATCGGTCAGAACAGCAAAAGGTGGTGAACAGAAGGTGGGTTCAAAGTGGTGAAGGATCAGTGCTGCCATTTTTCCTCCCTCACGGTTGAAACATTCATCCTAATAAATCCCCATTTCTCAGTGTGTGAAAGCACATGATTTGGGCAGGGGGTGAAGATGTTTAATGGAAAATGGTGCTGGTCCCACCTAACCCCCCCCCCTTCTGTGCTATTATGTCATTAACATTTTTAACATCAGGTAGTGTGTTTTCAAGTTGTTTCAACTTACCTGCAGTTTTAAATTCTTCAGTAGGAGTTAATCTACAATCCCAATTCAATCTCAGAACTTGTCATCTGAATTAATTATTTCAGTTTTTATTAAAAAAGGGGAAACTTTTATTCAATAATACAAGACCTACCAATAGAGAATAAAGAAGCTGCAATAACAAAAAGAAACTCGCCTGAGTCAATCCCCCAACCCTCCCCCCTCCCCAAAATCAATTGGGGGGAGAAAAAAAAGGAAGAAAAAAAAAAAAGAGGAATTGAAATGAATCTATACACAAATCTGAACTCAGGCGCCTCAAACACTGAAAAGAACCAAAACACTGAAGGAATAAAGAACTAACAAAAGCTAATCATCATGACTGACGTCACCGCTGAGATCAAATGGGTCACCGAAATACCAGGATGTAATTTATGTACACGGGCCGACTGAGTTGCAGAACAGGAGCAGGAATGAAGGTCTCTGAGGCCACAGGGAGGGGGATAAAGACGTACAGGTCTGGCAGTGTGGGCGGGTGGGGTTGGAGCCGGGTGTGGGTTCTAATGCCGCCGCTTCTTCTTGCTGCTGGGTGGAGGAGCCGATGAGCGGCCCTTCCTCTTCCTGGTGTTGGAGTTATCTTCATCCTCATAGTGGCTCTCTTTATCAGCTGGAGCAAAGAGAAGGAGATAAACAAAACTACATTACACTATCCTCTGTACACACATCATCACCCAACACAGCTAATAAACACACAAAACTCTTTTAGCACTCACACTGCACATTACAGTGAAACACATGAAACCACGTACCTTTTCGTGCTTCCTCCTCTAGTTCATCCCAATCTTTACCACTTTCTTCCTCACTGCCGAGTGATGCACTGTATTCTGACATACAATAACAACAACATTATAACCACACACAATCACAACGTTTTTTTATTTTACATCGTCTTCCTCAACCATAACAGTACTAATAAAGGTGGATGGGGCTAATTCATAAGCTGCTGCTCATGTAATATACAGAGGCTTGGTATTAAAAACACACTCAGAACTTACTTTATATTAATAAATAATATAATAAAGATTCAGCTACAAAAACACTGCACATTAGCACCCCCAGTAACCACATACTACAACACTCATTTGTCTTACCCGAGTCCTCAGTCTCAGAAGAGTAATCTTCATCACTGTCCTCCTCTTCTTCCTCTTCCTCATCAGCTGAGGGGTTAAATGTCTCATCCTCCATTTCAGATTCAGAGTCATCCTCACCTCCACTGCCCTGTAACCCCCAACCCGAACACAGTTACACAAACACATCATATTGATAATTAAATGTTAAAACTTTTTTTTAAAAAAAAAAGAAAAAGGTAAATAAAAAAAGTGTATAATGGTTTCTGACTCCCTATAAGACATTTAAATGTAAATCATTATAATTAGAACTGTTTTCTTGTAAAAGTTGTCTGTGAAAAAAAGAGAATGAAGAAGAGCTCTGACCTCACTCTCGGGGTCGAGGAAGGACCAGCCACCCTGTTCAAAAAAACCTTCTGGATCATCCACGATGGTCTTCATGATCTTAGTCCAGTTCAGAGACTGAACACCCTCAGTGTACTTAATATCACAGGAGCTTAAACAAAAAGTGATGGGGCTTAATCACAACCTATATACTTAAAAAAAAACAAAAGACATACAGGATCAAGATCTAGTCTGTACAGTTGGGTCAGAGCTTACTTCAGCCACTCTTTGATTGGGTCAAGGGAGTTGACAGGCACAGCGTTGATCATGGTCACCTTCTTGTTGTAATCTTTATAGACGATAACCACGTCGAAATTCTTCAGGTGGAACTGTACACGCTCAAAATGAACCAGCTCCACCTCATCCAGAGTTACTACGAATGGAGGCTGCGGCACAACAGACAAATCATCAACAAAAAAAAAAACCTCCTGGTAACACTGCTTTACATCAGAGGTCACAACCTCTTTTTTTTTTTTTGGAGGGGGGAGGTTGTACACATCTACATCAATGCTAAAGAGAAAAGACCATAATACCAATAACAAGGTCATTTTGTTT
>JAOUQT010128024.1:0-42479 GCA_025769995.1 Xyliphius kryptos | reverse complement strand
TTGGTTGAGAAGGTTAGCGTTTTTTAAGAAGCATAAGACACCATTTTTAAAACGAGGATTAGTTGCCACAAAATCCAGATCTGGACCCCATTAACAATCATTAGCATGTGCTGGAGAATACTTTGTGCCGTTTCAATTGTTATCATCAATGCAAGATCTTGGGAAATAATTAATGCAGCTCTGGATAAAAATAAATGTTGTGACATTGCAAAACCTGTGTACATGATGCCCAGTAAATGCATGCTGTGATCAAAGCTAAAGGCGGTACAATGAAATATTAGCGTGTGAACTTTCTTTTGGCCAGGCACTGTATTTGTGTGTATGTTTGTATGTACAGTATGTATGTGGATATGGGGGTTGTCTGTTTATTTAGAAAAGCAAGTTGACTTAGATTGTCAGTCTCATTATTTTAAATCCTTAATAAGATTTAGACATTTTTAATTTCTTTAGGCATTTTAAGTGTACTATAAAACAAGTAGGGCCTAATGGCTGACTACGGAGAAGTTACTGAGCCAGACATTGCTGAAATAGCTAGTGTGTCAGCTTTCACACACCTCACCTGCTTTCACACAGTTGGTGGCTTCTGATATAGATAGAAATGACCCCAATGACTTGTCTTACTGTCTTACAGGCAGTCTTGGACCACCTAGAAATATCTTTCAGTTCATGACTGGAGCAGATGGGAGGAGGTGCAGAAGGCCCCCATGAACCCACTAATGTTGACTCCTGGCTTCCAAGAGAGAACAAGTCAGTGGTAGTAGTCAGTAGAAAACAACCAGCTAAACTACAGTATTATCAATCATGACTATTTGCAGATTGGGTCCAAATGCTTAAACCCACCTTCCCTTTAAAATGTACACAGTAAAAAAAAAATAGAGCAAGTGCTTGCAAAGACTAGAGAACACGTTTTACCATTCAGCAGCAATAAATTAAATGCAGTGTTAAAAGACGCCAAAAGGTTGAAGTGCCAGGCAGCTGTCGGCACTACAGCAGTGAGCAAGCTGGGCTTTACGTTAAGAAAACAATGTATAAGTGAAAAATGGCCGTACCAGAGATTGAACTATAGGCCAGATTTGGGGCCCAGGTCTGAAAATGACCGCTGAGTGGCCTGCTCAGTCAAATTAATAATCTGATTTCCTTAATGATGTACAGAATGAATCTATAGCAGTAGGCTTTTATAGTGATGTGATGTGATTTTTTTTTTAGCTGCATAGCAATTGTAAAAATCAAGGTTACAGGTGGATTTTGTAGTTGCAAAATTGTCGATAAAGTCTTAATTGTTTGTGGTATTTAAAAAATATTTGAGCACAGTACCAAATATTTTTGACATTTGTTTTGAATGGCAGTGATGGATTTAATATGTCATGTGTTTAAGCTAAACAATGTATGCACATAGACACAAAATAGCAAAACCCAAAATATTACCAAATGATGGACTTTAATAAATTAAAATGTATGTACATTTCACATTATGTTGTATGACATGGCATGTCGACCATCTTCATGTTGCTCTTTCTTCACTGAAGTATATTTATTGCGTAACACAAGGTTACAAAATACATCTGAAATACATCTGTGCCCGGCCAACAGAGTGTTTTACTGCTGCTCGGATTATGGCGTGTAGTTGCAGATGATGTTGATGATGATGATGATGATGGTGAATTTAGAAGCACTTGCGGTGGACAATGCTGGGGCCTGCCTCATCGTACTCCTGCTTGGTGATCCACATCTGCTGGAAGGTGGACAGGGAAGCCAAGATGGAGCCACCGATCCATACAGAGTACTTACGCTCAGGTGGGGCAATGATCTGGAAAAACACAGAAGAGTAATGCATGTTAAAAACAGGGAAGACTTACTTGCTGTGAAACAGAAATCTGTTTCAATAAATATCAAAATAATTACCTTGATCTTCATTGTGCTGGGGGCCAGAGCAGTGATCTCCTTCTGCATACGGTCAGCAATACCAGGGTACATGGTGGTACCACCAGACAAGACATTGTTGGCATACAGGTCCTTCCTGATGTCAATGTCACACTTCATGATGCTGTTGTAGGCAGTCTCATGGATGCCGGCAGACTCCATACCTTTTCAGAAAAACACGGAATTGTTTAAAGGCATTCAGAGAATGAGAGACTAATGTAGTATTTCTGCATTATAAAGCTGAATATCTGGAAGGCTGGTTCTAATTACGTACCAATGAAGGAAGGCTGGAAAAGAGTCTCTGGGCAACGGAAACGCTCATTACCAATGGTGATGACCTGACCGTCAGGCAACTCGTAGCTCTTCTCCAGAGAGGAGGAGGAAGCAGCGGTGGCCATCTCATTCTCAAAGTCCAGAGCCACATAGCACAGCTTTTCCTTGATGTCACGGACAATCTCACGCTCAGCTGTAGTATAGATGAAATTAAGTCAGTAAAAACATCTTAGAGTACAGCAAAATGCCAGGCAATGAAAGAGCAGACATTATTTACCAGTTGTGACAAAAGAGTAGCCACGCTCAGTCAGGATTTTCATGAGGTAGTCAGTCAGATCGCGACCAGCCAGATCCAGACGCATGATGGCATGGGGCAGAGCATAACCCTCATAGATGGGGACATTGTGGGTGACACCATCACCAGAGTCCAGCACAATACCTAAAACATAATTAAGTGATATTTACACAGATTGTCTTTTCCAAAATACAGAATTACTTTAGTTTTTCTTTTTATTTATTAGAGAAAAAAAAGTGCAAGTTGCATTTCTCACCGGTGGTACGACCGGAAGCGTACAGAGACAGCACAGCCTGGATGGCCACATACATGGCGGGGACGTTGAAGGTCTCAAACATGATCTGGGTCATCTTCTCACGGTTAGCCTTGGGGTTCAGGGGGGCCTCAGTGAGCAGGGTGGGGTGCTCCTCAGGGGCAACACGGAGCTCATTGTAAAAGGTGTGATGCCAGATCTTCTCCATATCGTCCCAGTTGGTAATGATACCATGCTCAATGGGATATTTCAGAGTCAGAATACCCCTCTTGCTCTGAGCTTCATCACCTACATAGGAATCCTTCTGACCCATACCCACCATGACACCCTAATGGAAGTAATGATAGAATTTGTGTTACATAATATTAATGCTTTGTACAGTATTTAAAGAGCTTAAATTAATTGCATTATCATTGTACAGGAAGGTTAACATGAAGCATACCTGATGACGGGGGCGACCAACAATGGAGGGGAAGACAGCTCTTGGAGCATCATCACCGGCAAAGCCAGCTTTTACCAGGCCTGAGCCGTTGTCGCACACCAGGGCGGTAGTCTCCTCATCGTCACACATGTTGGCAGGTTCTATGATAAGACATACATTACATTACTGAGTGATACGGTTGTCACACATGCATCCCTGCACAAACCAAGTAAAACAGCTGAACATAATGCCTCTCTTATGGCCTCTTACATGAATAAGATAACTTGAAACAAGTGTCAGGGCTATTTGCTTTGCAGCCTTGATCCTCCTTAAATTACTATACACATACTGACAGTAAATGTTGGCCACAAGCTTTCTTTATAGACCAGCGTGGTCTAATCTCCTCTAACTCTTAATACTTTATTAATAAAACCCTAACCCACCCAGTTTAACCTTTTTTCAGGTGTTGTCACCCTTACTGGCGTTTTATTTTCCAAGCCATGTTATAGAAACTTCACACATGGTAGTCATACACCATCATTATGTACTTATTAGACCTGAGCTTCCACAGTCCATTAAGACTCAGTGTGTTAAGGCAAGACTCAACAGGTTTTAAAGTACTTTTAAAAACTAAGAATGGCAATTAAATGCAAATCATTGCACTTTAGGATTTATAATTGGTCACATTTAAATATATAAGTGAATAAACTCCAGACTACGGATATAATTAACAATATGAATACTATTACTAACATTAATATTACTCATAATTTAGCCCCCCTTTCTGGTTAATTTCTGGTTAATGCACTAAAGAAGCTTAAGGCTTTGGCCTTAATGTATAAGGTACTACCCCGAGATGATGTACTCCATTCCGGATCCTCTTACCTTTGGTGGTGCCCTTCTCAGATGAAGCTCAGTGCAGAATGAAACCACTGGTTCCAGCTACAGGGTTACTGCTGGCTTTGGGAATCTTTTATACCCACACCTACAATTTCCCGCCCATTGAAAACGCTCCATGTGCTCTATTGGACTTTTTCCCAACCTTTAGCCATATTAGGTTCTTGGGCGTTAGGCGAGAGGGACTCTCGGTTCGAAGTGTGCTTGGCTGTCCTAATATGGTGATTGTGCCGCGGCACGGAGCCCTACATGGAGGCTGTGTTTTCATTCCCTTTCCCTGCGCACATGGTGCATTTTACTACAAGAGGCACCATTGATAGCAGAAAGAGTGGGATGTGATTATCTATATTGGAAAAAAGGCGTTCATCTTGTGGGATTCGACCTCCTTTTACTGATTAAGGAAAACTGAAGCGAGGGGTCCGGCGGAGGGTTCAATTTTATAACCGCCGGTGGTACGGTAGGCGCAAAAGTGACGAGCAGAATGAATGATTTACAAACGAAAACAAATTTAAGCGATTAATAGTGGATATAGTTACAATATATACAATTATCGGTTCTGACTAAAACTATGTGTGCGCTCAAACAGCTTATTGAAATAAAATACAAACATCCTTCCATGATGTAAACATTATTACCAGCTGGATCATTTTCTTCCTGCATTAAATACCTTAAATTTAGGTTACATAACTTTAAAATATTGTCATTCCACAGGTAAGGTTTAAAAGCATAAATTATTTTGGCATAGCTCAGGTAATAATTTAATGCAAAAAGAATTCCTATATTAGTGCAGCCTTCACGTTCATTGCACTGTATAGATGATTGACACGTTCGTATCCCTGCAGTTTTGCATTCTGAAGCTTAACTAGGTGATTTTATTTTTTTTATTTTTATAGCTGAAATAAACCCAACCAGTGAAGCTATTCGTGATAGACCGATAAGACTTTCTACAATGTCAAATCCCAGGGCTATAACTGTGGCATTTGAAGATGTATCAGCTTACAGTGTCTCCCCTCTACTTGCACAGGCGAACTATGGGCCGAAATATTTTAGGAAGAAAGCAGACTAGTATTCAAAAATAGGACAGCACTTACAGGTGTGGTTTATTAGTGTCAGGGATGTGGCACCATATGGAAACAGAATTCGAGGAGAAAGCACAACACAATCTGAGGGAGACCCATAATGTAGGTCCTATATATATATATACAACCATTAAATACGATAAACTCTTTAGTGTTAAGGTAACATTCATTTTAAGTGCATCCGTTAAAATAAATGACATTTTATATTTAGTCAGGTATTAAAAAAAACATGTAGGAATTCCTGTGTAATGACAGACAGACAGATATTTTATTTCATTTTTTGAAAACTTAAGGGCAACCAGCAGCTGTCCCATATTGCATAAATTAACTACAACTTAAAAATAGAACTATAAAAACTGAATATAAAAATGTAAGATTAAAATAAAAAATATATACAGTAAAAATATAGAATATGACAAAAAAAATTTATATAAGTTTAAACAACAGCAGTGTGTATTGTGTAACCATCCAGTCCAGTTAAGATGTGCAAAGATATGTGCAAAGACAAATAAAAAATAAAGTGAACACTAAAATAACACATCCTAGATGTCAATGAATAAAATATTTCAGTTGAAAATATTTAGTAGGTAGTGGAATGTGTTGAGAACAAAATAACATAAAAATGAAAAAAAAAAAAAAGTGTAAATCAAAATGATAATCCCATGGAGGTCTGGAATGATTATCAAAATCAAAGTGAAAAATCAAATGACGGGCTGATTCAACTTCAGTGAAACTTCCTCAAGACAAGTTCAAGTAGGGTTTGTGTCCTCCACGTGCCTGTATGACCTCCCTACAACGGATGGAACAGCGGATGTTCTCCCCTAAGGCCCCCTCCATGTATCCTGGTGTACTGGCCTGTCATCTGGTATCTGTTCCATGCTCTGGAAACTGTGCTGACAGACACAGCAAACCTTCTTGCCACAGTTGGCATTGATGTGCCATCCTGAATAAGCTGCACTACCTGAGCAACTTCTGTGGTTTGCAGACATCACCTTATGCTACCTCTATGGTGAGAGAACTGACCAAATGCAAAATGCACCTTTTTTCAAAAGTGCAACCACTTGATAGCTGTAGTCTGCAGGATTTTTGCAAACTGATATAACAATGTCATAACAGTAAGACTTATATAGCTGTTTGTAATAATCTAATGTGTAGATTTAAACATTAATGCAATAATAAATAGTGTTTAAACCTAATATGAGCACAGATAGAGATAGAATATGATATTACTGATAAGTATTACTGTATACAGTTTTCTGCACAAATGTATAAGCAGAAATAAATAACCGAATATCAAACATGTAATTATGTGCAGAATTTGTATTTTAAATTCTGAACATAAATGGTAACCAGAAAATAGAACATGTTTAAAACAAGTTTTGGCCCAAAATTTGCTTAGGATTGAAAGTATGTTACGTTTCTGGTAAGCTTCAAAGGCTGATCTAAATGGTGCACTATTAAGCACATGGTCTAAGTTTGCTGCTGACCACATGGCACTTCAACAACCTACATGTTGCTTTTCTAGAGAGTCAGAACAACTGTCACTGGTTCTTTATCACCAAGGGAACTAATCAGCTTAGTCACTTGGCACAAATCAAGAGCACTCTGAAACAGGGTCTTAATGTGTTAGGATATTTCAGAATTAGCTTTTGTCTGGTTTTGAGAGAAATACTAATACATTACACTACAATAAAAGCTATAACTAATACAAGTAAAGTAAGACTATTTGATATTGAAGTAACAATAATGTAGATAATCTGAACTTTAATTGCACACTTTAATTTATTATAAGTACTTAAAATCAATTTGACAGCAGACAACAGCGCCCTCTTATGATAGCACATGCATGCAGTTTTAAGCTGTGTTAGTGCTGGTGTAAAATTAAAATGCTGTTGACATGTTGAAAAATTAATTAACACAGTAAAGTAACTTAAGTAGTTTATTTCACATTGAAAAACGCACTAAAACTCTATTTTACCACAAAAATTTAAAAGATAAAGTGTCATTAATACATATCTGAGATTTTATAATAGTGTGTTATCTAACCAGTTCTAAATTTTCACCTGTTAATAGAATTTAAAAAGCATTTATTAACACAAGACACTATAAAAAGTAATAACTTTAACAAAGATTTAAGAAACTCAGCACTTTGGTGATTCTGTAAAAAAAATAAATAGTAAGGAACAGCTGGGAAAAAAACAGTGACTAAAGAATTGATCATGTCTTCATTAGTTTGTTTGAGGTTTTACAATGAAAGAAAATCTGATTATGCAATAAAAAAACACCAAGAACCTTCCAATTAGTGCTTCAAGCTGTCAGTAGTGGCATTAGTTTCCACATAAAATACTTTGTCTTGTAATAAAGCACTGAATAGAGGATTTGGTAAATAAGCATCTAATACTCCCCACACAAGGACAATTAATGTTATGTTTGATTCTGTATTCTTCACCATAATCATGTGGATTTAAATTTTTTGCCTAGTATTACTGTTCCACCTTTGGAGAAAAGCCACATTTCAATACAATATATCTTAATGGCAAAAATATCCAGGTATTTTGGAACTTACTATATATTTCAACAGGCTTCTAATTATATTTGTAAATAAGAGTCAATTACCGATTCTAGAATTTGAGGTTCTTGAGATTTTTTACATCACTGTATAAAACTATCTCTGTATCTGTTACTTCTGATCACAAAACGTAAGGTTCTTGTAACCACAAATGCATTCTAAATTATTTGGCAATATAAAAGTGGCACATAATAGTAGATTTTGCCAATCATTCTAAAAACTTCTTTCTGAATCATCATTTAATAATCCTTATAGTAGCTGTTACATCCTCACTGTTTAAGTAAACAATGCCACGGGTTGGTTACTGCTCACCTCCCGAAGAGTGTTACAGGATTTTAGATATACAGGTAAAATTATGTAAATTAAATTTGACTGAAAACTATCTTCTAGATTCATTAGTTTCATTTCATGTCAATCACATTAACATGTTTACACTTTAAAAAAATGCTATAATACATTCCTCTCATTTGGTTCATTCATCACAACTTTTTTTTTCCATCCATGGATTACAAAAATTCTGGAAGTGACTCAATATTTTACAGTGCATATAATAAATCATCACAGCTCTTTGTAATTGTCATAACTGGGCTTAATGTCATTGTTACATGTAAATACAGACATCAGTCTATGTGAATGTCTATTTGCTTGATGTATCTTAACTGGGGATTTTATGTGCAAGACAATGTGGATGCCACCATGCCTCATGTAATTACATATTGGTTGCTGTGTTATATTTGTTATATTCTCATTCTGGTTCAATTGGCCTCAAAATTATTCAAAATATTTGTTGGCAGTAGTGTCTAAAGGACTTTTTTGTCAGAAAACTAGGTTCATGCACAGCTTGTAAGATGTTTGCTACACACAGTTAAGTCAAGTTTACTAGGACTGCATGATTTGAGTGAGGTTCTGTTGGCTCCTGGACTTTCCACAAATGAATAATGCTGTAAAGAGTACATAAAGGGTGAGTTAAGGCCTCAACATCCTTTATTCTCAACATAAGGCCACTTAATTCAAAGTTTTCCATCATTGTAAAGTTAGGCTTTATCATTATTTATTCATTTGTAGACATCAAGCTTTACTCTATAAGATACATATTATATTAAATTACTCTATTATATACTAATACTAAACGCTATCATGTTAGGAAAACTGTAAAATCGAATCAGAAGCTCTATCAAATTTGGATTTTACTCTCAAATTTAAGGCTGTAAAAGGTGTGACTTGATTAATTGTGATTTTTAGGCTGGAATATAAAAAACTTCTGATGAGGTATGATTATTTTCTATATGCACTGCATGTATAAAAAATAGTAAACATACTGTTTAGCGTTCATATATCTCTATATAAATAGTTTCTGTTAGGAGTGAGCCTGTTTCTGTTCAGTTTGTAGAAAAGCCTGTTTCTCCATAAGCTTTCGAAAAACGCCATCTTGATTGGAGAGCAGCTGAGAGTGGCGGCCACACTCAACTATATGCTGCTGGTCCAGTACAGCTACTGCATCTGCATTCTTGATCGTGGAGAGACGATGTGCAATGACGAGCACTGTGCGATCCTGCATCAGCCGCTCCAAAGCTTCCTGCACCAAGAACTCGTTTTCTGTATCCAGAGCACTGGTGTAAAAGTAGAAGGTAAAAAAATACTGCTGTTTATTTCAGTGTATGAATTATTATACATCAATCATACAATTACAATCGATTTTTAAGTTCACTACTGCATCTCACTTTCATATAAAGTGATCAATTATTGTTATTTTTGGAAGTTAGCAGAGGTCACGAACAGGCGGACTAAGGTCCGGACGCCCGGACTTAACCGATAAACTATTGATTTACTTTTTACTGTTTATTTTAAGCAACAGTGTCTTTACGGTATGGGCGTCGCTGTGCAGTAAACTCACAGACCGATCAAGTGTATCAGATCTGCCCATCCAGGGGAGAACGTTTCAGGCGCTGGGTAGATACACCCAGGACAGAGTGTCAATCTATCGCTAATGTAATCCCTTACTAGTATTTATTATGATATAATAAATCACAATGATGCAACTAGGTCTGTAAAGCTGTTACCATACATTTACATTTGCAGAATTTAGCAGACGCCTTTATCCAGAGTAACTTACAGAGGTGCTTCCATAAATTGTAATCATTATACTGCAGTTTAAGTGAAGACAAGTTTTAGAGTTTTATAAGGTTTATAAGGTTAACTTAAGTGCTTGGTAAAATTATTTATTCTTAGCAGAAAACATAACACATCACTTTTACTAAAATCTTCTGGAACCAAAATAATATATTTTATTAAATGGAAATTTTCACTTTCTAACCTTGTTGCTTCATCCAACAAAAGTATCTTGGGGTTCTGTCAGAAAATAAAATGTTTTAGCTTTTAGAAACAAGCAACTTAAAATGCACTGTGAACCACATGTATGAGGATGTATAATACACTACCTTAAGCAGGGCCCTTGCAATGGCTATTCTTTGTTTCTGTCCACCTGTTAATCCATAGAAATGGGAAATTAGTTCAAACTTAATGGCTACTGAAGTCCTGGAATTATGTATAGAATCACAGTATAGTAGAAAACCCAACGTTTTGTTTGATACCTGACAATAAAATGCCTTTTTCTCCAACCACAGTGTTGTATCCTTGGGGAAATCCATTAACGAAGTCATGAGCATTTGATATCTGCGCTGCTCTGAGGATGTCTTGTGTTGTGACTTGACTGGGATCTGATGCACCATAGGCAATGTTTTCAGCAATAGTGCAGGAGAAGAGCACTGGCTCCTACTCGAAAATACAAATTTAGAACAGTTTATGTAACGTTTATGTATAAAAGTGACATCTGAGTGTAAAACATACTGTATATACAAACTATATATCTTACAAGTGAAACAATAACACTTCTGTCTTATTGAGCAAATATAATGTTCTGTACCTGGCTCACAGTTCCAATTTGACTTCTCAGCCAAGTGGGATTCAAATCTCGGATGTCATGGCCGTCCAAAGTCACCATACCTGAATTTAAGTGTGACATACCAACTGTTTATTCCGATTACAAGGTACAACTCTTTTAATTGTGTTTCTGTATTATAACAGTATTAAAACTGCACTGCAAAAATAAAATGAATAGATTTCTTAGTAAGATATCTTAGTAATCTGGGTTTTAGAAACATTCTTATTTTAAGAAATCTTAACAAGCTAAATTTAATTACTGGATTGGCAGATCATTTTACTTAATTCATAAACTTGATTTGTGTTTAGTTTTCTTATTTTTTTGACAGATTTTTTGCAGTGTGTTGATTATTGCTAAACATTTTTTTTTTTGTAAATATGTTTTACATTAGACCAGATTTCTGTTTAACTCTATCCAAAAATATACAAGATTTTCTACCTTTGTGGCTTTAATACACAAACATTTAGTTGCTTATTACATTTTACTTAAGAAGTACATTTAAAGGCATATTTATACCTGAGTCTGGGTCATAAAGACGCAGCAACAGGGACACAAGAGTGGATTTTCCCGAGCCACTGGGTCCAACAACTGCCATTACTGAGCTAGCTGGCACGGACAGAGTCAGATTTTGAAAAACAGGTGCATCTTTCCTTGTCGGGTAAGCAAAAGTGACATTATGGAATTCCAGGGCTCCTTTCAGCTGTTCACGTCTCAAGACAATCCCCTCTAAGAGACACATGGGACAACAAATAGGCCTTTAGAACACGTTGATAAAAATAACACTTGTATTTATTTAGCTGTAGCTAAATTAGGTAAAGAAAAATTCTAAAGCAGAGGTATTTAGAGGTTTTCCTCATTTGGTCTTATGCCAAAAAAAAGCAAATGTGTAATTTACAAATATGTAAATTACTGCACTAAATGTATGAAAATATGGTTTAATCATCCAGCTAGTCCAGAATTTTAAACACAAAAACACTGTTAACATATGAAGCTCATAAATTCCCTAATTCCAGATTACACACTGGTCTTAGCTCTTTATGAACATTGAAGGAACTTCAATAACATTAAGCATATCTGTTAACAAGTATTGTCTGTCTAAATACAGAGCACAACTTAAAAAGAATTGAGCTGCTGTTAGTAAACAGCATGTGACCCTGAAAATTCATAAGCTACATATTTTCACAATTGTATTATAACTACTATATATTACACCTATATCCCCCTTGTTATTCATTTAAATACCCCTGCTTTATAGTGTAAATATAAAATATTGGAAGTGAAAGTAAACCATTAAGAGGTAGTTCTGGCTGCCGGTCCATCAACTCCCACAGACGTGTACCGGCTCCAAAGCCTTTCATCAACTCTGAATAAAATGAGCTGAAGCCTATTATGTAAGAACACAGAAACAATTTGGAATAATACATCTGTGGTACATAAGTATGTAAAGTATGTGTACATAGTGTGTTGTGTAGTTGATGCAGAGCAATTTGTTCTCACCAGCTATGCTGACGCCCACCCATAAGGAGTACATGAGAAAAGAGGAAAGCTGTCCTACAGTCAAATGTTCACTTGCCATCAAGAGTCCACCCTTATACAGTACACTGAGAATAATGATGTTTCCACTCAGGCCCGTCTGTACAAATACAATGGATAATAAAATAGTACAATAATTGAATGATACTTAAAAGCAAAGAGGCTTTATGAAAATAAATGTTTAAATGTTAGGTTTAATTTATTTGTTGCGGTTCTTAATCTGAACTCGTAAATATGTATTCTTAAGACATACCAGTCCATAAAACCCAGCACTAAGACTTGCTTCCCTCTTAGCCAGACTAAGGACACGGTCCACTCTTCCTGCGTAGTTTTGCACCTCTGTCGTCTCTTTTCCAAATGCCCGAACTGTTCGTAAATTACTAATCCTCTCTTCTGCTAGCTATGAAATACATGGTGATTGTTTAATAGGCATCAGAAGTTTAATCATGTACTTTATTGTGTCTACAGGAGCTGAAGCAAGATCATTTTGCACATACCTGTGTAGCCTCTGCTAAAGCATCCTGTCTTTGTTTTGACAAGGAACGCAAATATTTGCCATAAATGACAGCAATGACAGCCACAGGTGGGACAATCATCAGTACAAAGGTTGCGAGGGTGGGTGACACATAGAACTGAAAAAAGAAACAACACAATTTATGTCTTTTAGGCAGGAATGTCTAAGTGGATGCTAAAGGTTTCATGTCCAGTACAATAATCCAGCAAAAAAGTGACTGAATAGCAGAAAGCTGGGGTATATTGGAGTTACAAGTAAACGACAGCATGAGTCTGGTCAGTGATTGTTTAGTCAATTTGAAATATTATTTATGCTTATACTCATAAAGCAATAAAATCCACTGTAAACTGAAGACATTCCGTGATATATTATTGAATGTACAGTTTGGGGAGTGCTTAAAATATTACTGTGCCCTGGCAGCTTTGGGCCAAATTAGACGCCACGCGAATACTCTCTTCAGTAAAACAGCACAAAATCTAAAAATAGTGTTTAAAGCCTTTTACAAAAGAATCTGCAAAAAGAGTTGACTCCACATTTATTTTGAAATTGGACTTCATAGTGTGTTGATGCTGATATGTTTTGACCACACAGTGTTAGCTTTGAAACCATGTTTTAAATAGCCCCACTTTTTTCATATATATTTTTTAATATTATTGCATTATTAAGGACATGCTTTGTACAAACAGGGATCCACTGGCAAAAATAAAATATCGTTACCATAATGATTTTTAATGATATATAATTAAAAAGCCCCATTTGTTAGATAACAGACAAGATAAGAAAATAAGCACTTATATTTCCTATGTTTAAACACATTCAGAAAGAGATTACACACTTGATTAAAAAGGGCTAAATTAACACTGTTTTACAAGGTTTCATAAATAGCAGTTTGACTGGTAAAAGGTGAAGTCATCAACATATATGCAAAAAAGAAGCATCCACAAAAGGCTCAGTCTTTGCAAGCAAGGATGGGTCCTGGTTTATCACTTTGTGAATTTGTTCACCTTACAAAGCCTGTTGGTGAATCAGGAAATGCAACATTCATTTGTATTATGCAAAGAAAAAGCCAAATACAAATGAGCACAAAAAGGTCAGGGAGTTTCCTCAGACCTAAATTATCTAAGGTCGACTGGAAAAAAAAATGTAAAACTGTTTTGTGGTCAAAGTGGGCTTGTTGGACCCAACTGCAAAAAATAACTGATAACACATAAGATAAAAGCAATATATAATACCTTAGCGCACTTGCACATTCCACATACAACGCATGGCATAAAACAAAACCTCAGATGTGCACATGGACCCCTACAACTCAAACCATATGTCATTTGACATGCTACTCTTAATACCGCGCATTTGCACAGATAATGGCTTGCTTGAGCAGTGCTCACTTTATAAGGCTGTGAAAGACAAATGGGCGTCTAAAATTTCAGGCTGTGTAGCAGTAAAGGGTTGAATTGGTAGACACCTATTTGCAAGTTAAAAATCTGTGTGCATTTACATAATATTATGTGCCACATGATGCATGATTTGGGTTGTATGAGTACAAGCTTATCTTAGGTATTGTTTATTGTTTGGGGTGGTATAGTGGATGTGCCCCTTCTGTGTCATGTCTTTGGGTCTGGTGTGTCCACATGCCATGTCATGAGACACAGACGATCTCACATTTTAATTTGTTGAATTCTACACACCAAAGATATCTGTATTTCAGATCTGGTTCTTTTTGAGAATGTGTAGAACATAATACAAAGAACAATCAGACAAACAGCAACTGCAGACTGATGAACAGTTAAATTCTAGTATACAAGGACAGGCAAAGAAATTCCACTTGCAAAACTGCAACAATTAGTAACTTTAATTACCAAAAATTAAAAGTATAATTAAAAGAAAAGAGATCAACAACCCCCAAACTCTTTTTAAGTGTGTTATAGGCATCGATTTACATTTAAAAAATATATTTAACAAATTATATAAAAACAATGTAAATATTCCATGTTTATTGAATGAAGTGAAAGTGAAGTTCCTGTAAATCTTACTTACAGATCACAATTTTACTGCATTTCAGAAACTAAACTTTTATGGAAATGAGCTTTGTGCAAATTGTCAGGTTTAGCTTGTTTTACAATTAGTTTTTCAAATCTACATGAGAGTGGGTTACCTTACACCGAATTGCAACACCATGTTCCTATAGTGGCAGCAAAGCTCACTGTTTGAAGAATCAAGAAGAGATGCAACCAGCATACTGGTCAGTAGAAAAGGTATTCTGATTGAAGACCACTAGATGTCGCTAACTTGCTTCCAAGCTAAACATTTTACTGAAGTCTAGACATGAATCAAAGATTCAAGTTTCTCAAACACAAGAAACAACAGTTATGTTGTACTATGATATTCATACTCTGCACGACCTAATGGACTACAAGTATTAAACATAAAAAATACACTAAAATATGGTAATTATGTCATCCACATATTGTATGTCAATCAAATATACATAACTGGAAAATCACCAGTCATAATCAGTGGCACTCACCATCATTCCAACACCAGCTCCAGCCTGAGCAACCGACCGGAGGCCGTCAGACAAGTTGTCAGTAATTGCATTCCCAACCAGAGATGTGTCAGCTGAGAGGCGGTTGACGAGTTCACCAGTGCGAGTCTTATCGAAAAACCCCAGCTCCTGTCTTAAAATCGATGAAAACAAAGATTCTCGCAAGTCTCTCACAATTTGGCTTCCTGAGAAAAAAAAAAATCAGTCTAATTAATATCTATACAAGTTGTATTGATTTCAGACATATTTTAGTCATATTAAATATGTGCTGTTACTTTCTGGGAAGAAAGGGGCAAAAGTGAACCACCGCTCAATTATTTTTTATAAGGTTTGGTTATGTCGAAAGCTCACCGGAGATATACATCAGATAGACTCGTGCAGCATTGGCAGCACCGCCACACAGGAAAACCCCTCCCAGCATTATGCACAGCGATGTGAGTGAGGCGCTGAAGTCTGCTGATGAGTTTGTGTAGACGGTGTCAATCACTTGTCCCAGGAAAAAAGGAGCAGACATCGTCACAGCACTGGAGGCAGCCAGAAAACCAATAGCAGCTGTGAATAAAATGACATTTACATTATCATTAATCAAAAAGCATTGACTAATTATATAGACGGTTTACATATACACTACCACTCAAACGTTTAGGATCCATTGCAAATTTCCCTCTTTTTGAAAGAAAAATACAGTCATGCAATTCACAAACAATATTAGTAATTTCACAGTTAATTTAAGTGTATCATATGGTTTTTAAAGAGTAAAAATATTTGTATTAATGCCTATTTTTTGTAATAGCGTCTTATTTTTGTATAGAGGCTTCTTTTGCATATAGTCTTATTATCAGCATCTCAGTCCTCTGACTAAATCTCCTGGTATGATCGCCAATCCAAGTTAAGGATGTTATTGGACTGATAGGGTGTTAGGACACCCTTGCTGTATTGTGATGCACAGCTAAAAAACATTATACTAATAATTGATTGATAATGGTTCAATACTCATTAATACTGGTTGTTTAATATTATGTAAACTATGTGTAATTATTTTTTGATTATTGACACAAACCTCCACATAGATCTGCTACAATTACTCATGTTATATTAATTTATTTGGTGAAGTTTTTATAGATGTTAATCAAGAATACATAATTATCCCCCTGCTTTATGTATCCCGCTCTCACTCGCTCCGTCACTTTCTGATTGATGATGATTTTAACCAATTATCTGATCTGATTATCTGATCTTGTTTCCACTACAAAGTTAACTTAATAGAGTGTTTTTTTAAGCTAAGCTTTGATTCTGTGCACATACATTTACAGGTTGGTTTTCTCTGATAATCTTTTATTAATGCTTCAACACTAAAATAGTCTTGAGTGTTTTATCACCCATAGAGATCTACAACACATTAGATCTTGTGCCCAAAGGAACAAAACTTATGTTAGACACTAATAAAAATTTTGAGTTTTTTATTTTTAAAGATAAATGTATACTTTTATTTTACAACAATTACACAAGCCCATTTAAAAGGAAATCATTATTTTTGAGTTGTGCAATGAATTTGATCAGGAACATGGATGAAAAAATGGCAAAAATGTGGAGCAGCAATTTAAAAAATGAAACCAGACGACATAATTTTAATCCAAATAATGTGAAGGCACGAAGTTACAGCACAGGAATGTTATTACTTCTATATGCAAATCAAGTAATTTCTGACTCCTGTCTTTTCTTTAGGTTTATAAGCATCTGAATTTATTGTTGCTGGTCATTCTCTACCTCTAAACTCTTCACATCATGTTTTTCTCTTGAGTCCAGAAGTAGAGAGAGCCTTAGTTCGGTTAGCTGCGCTCCAGTATATGATAAAGATAAAGTTAAGAGATTTATTTTTGCCGACTCTGCTTATACACACATAAATTTGCCCTCCACAATTAACCCATCCATGCAGTTAAACACTGGTAAAGGTGAGCGCACGTTCCCAGAGTGGGGGGCAGTCCGGTATATGTTAACCAGTAAGCAATTGGGGTTAGGTGGCTTGCCCACGTGCACTGAATTGCCTCATCTTGTGTGGCTGTGTGAGTAAATGTGCCCAGCGATAGATTGCCGCCCTGTTCTGGGTGTATCTGCACAGACCCCAAAACGTTCTCCCTTGGCAGGGCATGGTGAACCGTAGTAGTGGATTATGGGAAAGATAATAAATTAAATAATACCCATAGAAGACTTTCAAGGTGGGCGGCACAGTGGTTTAGTGGTGAGCACATTCGCCTCTAGGCACTGGGAATTCCCAGTTTGAATCCCAATCTGGGTGGTGTTTCAATGTTCTCCCTGTGTCTGCATGGGTTTCCTCCCACAGTCCAAAAACATGGATTTCAGGTAAATTGAATGCTCTAAGTTGCCCTATATAGTGTGAGTGAGTGTGTGCCCAGTGTTGGATTGGCACCCAGTCCTAGGCTTATCTGCTCAGGGCTCGAGATCTTCTTCCCCATCCAGGGAAGAAGGTCTTGGGCGCTGGGCAGATAAACCCAGGATAGGGTGCCATTCCACGCTGGGCATCTATGGATATGGTGTAAAGAATTATGATGATGATACAACACTGACAGAAAACCATGTGATATGTGAGCATTACCAATTACTTTCCAGCGTTGAGGGTAAACAAGGTGGCTCAACTTTTTGAAGTCACTTAATATCTGTCTGTTTTTTTCCTTAGTTTTGGTTTGCTTCTGCTCGTTGCTCAGATGCCTTGCTGTCTGTTTGGGGCCTGTGGATGTACTGTAGTATGCAGCAGACACCCTATAGCTTGTGAAATTAAAGCGAGGAACCATGGTCAGCCTCTGTACATGAAGATGTTTAGCTGCAGCTCTTCTTACCTGCTCAGGTAAACTATACAGATGAATGCTTTCAGTTCCATTTTTACAAACAAGTGTCCTACTGTGTTTTCTCCAGCTATGAGCAGAAAGCAGGTGCAGTCCCTTCGAGGATCTGCAGTGTAAGTTCCAGTGTTGTAGTAGTTTTCCCGTCGTGAGAGCTGGAATTTGCCACATTGTTACTTCTTGGAGGAAGTTAGACAATACAGATGGAGACAACGAAGATTAAATGTGACCCACTTTACTTTCCATTACAATCATCATGGGAACAAATCAAATAAAAACTATACACTGTACAGGGAGGTAGCTCTCTCTTGGCTGTGAAACCCGTTCCATTCACAAACAAATGAAAAAAGAAACAACGACTTTAAACACAGAAGGAGAAGTTCCGGCTGCTGACGTCTCACGAGACACTAATCCCAGTGGTCCAGGGATTATTCAGGTCCTGACGGTTATTCAAAAACATTATCTGTCTTTGACAGCGTACACACGGCCCTGCTTTTTCTGTCTTATCTGCCTTCACGCCCAGATCCAGCTTGTCCTCATGTGTCAATAAAACCTGTCACACTTCCTGTGTCCTTCATCGGTTCCCTTCTTCAGAAATCAGTTAATGGCGCGCTGAAAGGAAACTGAAGAACCAGATATTTCCATCTACATACAAATAAATAAAACCTAAAAACTGACCGTGCTGTCCTTAATCCAGACCACAAACTTAATCACAGCAACCAAGTGACCGCTTTAGCAGCCAGACAGCCTCAAAACACCGAACCATGTTCCTAACGTACTAAAGAGTATGCACTGTTCAGCTACAGTCACATACAACCTGGCACGTAGTACACTTACATACTACCTAGTAGGATTCCTCAGCCATGTTCAATGATAAACGAATCATCCACCTGAAACCCTAAAATGCTTGATTTAAAAAAAAATCTACATTTAGCAACAATTTTAAATTAATTTAACTTATTTACTCGAATTCACTACTTTTTTTATAAAGCACTTTATAGCACTTTAAATAATAATGAAAGTTGCTACAAAGTGTTATACACTGGTAATAATTAAACAAAAAACATAAGTATTAAACAGGAAACTTACCAATAAAAACACGTAAGCAGTAAAACAAATAAAACCAAAATGTTAATTTAAAATCCAGATTATAAAAATGGGTTTAAACACAATTAATTAATTAATAATTCATAAATAAAACAGAAATTAGATGTTCTATTCTAACATACTGTTTTGCATCCAAGACAAAATCAGAATAATAAATACACTGCTCAAAAAAATAAAGGGAACACCAAAATAAGTCATCCTAGATCTCAAATAATAAAATATTTCAGTTGAATATCTTTATTTAGTCAATAGTTGAATTTGTTGAGAACAAAATGTAAAACAAAATAATTATCAGATGGAGGTCTGGATTTGGAATCCTACTCAAAATCAAAACGGAAAATCAAATGCCAGGCTGATCCAACTTCAGCTGAAATTCCTCAAGACAAGTTAGAATGAGGCTTAGTAGTGTGTGTGGCCTCCACGTGCCTGTGTGACCTCCCTACAATGCCTGGGCATGCTTCTGATGTGGTGGCGGATGTTCTCTCCTATGGCCCTCTTCATGTCTCCTGGTGTACTGGCCTGTCTCCTGGTACCTGCTCCATGCTCTGGACACTGTGCTGACAGACACAGCAAACCTTCTTGCTGCCGCATTAATCTGCCATCCTGAATAAGATGCACCACCTGAGAAACTTGTGTGGGTTGTAGACACAAGTGAAATTTATTCACAGTCAGTGTTGATTTCACAGAAGTGCGATTGATTTGGAGTTACATTGTGTTGTTTAAGTTTCTCTTTATTTTTTTGAGTAGTGTAGATTATCAATGAGCTTGCCTCCAAATAGGCGCTCGATTATTACTGACTGAGTGTAAGGAGTCGCTGTGGCGGCAGCACGAGCCAACAGGAAGCACGTGTGTGATGTGACTGTAAGTATATGCTATGTTCTTAAAAAGACTTTAAATATGTTAAATACATCAGAGCTTTTTGAACATTATGCGCCTACAGTGTTTCCGTTTGAACGGATGTTTTAAAATGTTGACATCAACCGTTTCGGAATTAAACATCTGTTCCTGCAGTTAAATATTATATCGTCATCGTAGAAGTAAAGAATAACAATTTGTATTACGATTAGTCATTCAGTCGACGCTTTTATCCAAAGCGACTAACAAGTATCCCACTTAATAGTTGGGGTCACAACATAAGAGTTAATACAGCTCCCTTTGGAGCTATAATGGTTAAGGGTCTTGCGCAAGGACCCGCATGTTTCTTTGAACTTTAATGAACCTGGGATTTAAACCCACAACCCTTAGATTGCTGGCCCAGCACCTTATCGACCTTCTAGTAGTCGATATATAGCTCTATATACATAAAACTATGTATATAGCGCGATATAGGTGGCTTAGTGGTTAGCATGTTTGCCTTTCTGCACTGGGGATCCAGGTTTGAATCTCAGTACTGGTTGAGTTTCCATGGTCTCCCCATGTCTGTATAGGTTTCCACCAGGTTCTCTAGTTTTCTCCATCAGTTTAAAAAGTGGTTTCAAGTTAAATTAGCTGCTCTAAATTTCCCCATATAGTGTGAGTATGCCCAGTGATAAACACCATGTGTCTCTACATTACCCCCCTCAAGTTTAAGTGGTTTAGAGTAACGAACCTGGGATTTAAACCCACAACCCTTAGATTGCTAGCCCAACACCCTACCAAACCTTCCATTAGCATGTTTGGTTCCCTACACTGGGGATCCAGGTTTGAATTCCAATCATGGTGGAGTTTCCATCTTCTTCTCCTGACTGTGTGGGTTTCTTCTGGGTTCTTTAGTTTTCTCTAACAGTTTAAAAAAAAAAAAAAACAGTTAAATTTGCTCTTAACTGCCTTTACATAGTATGAGTGAGTGTATGTGCCCAGCGATAGAGTAAAGCCCTGTATCTATACATAACCCTCTAACATTACATTTACATTTTCATCAAGTAGACTTACAAATAAGAGAGCAACATACATTCATTATCTTCCGCTTATTCTTCTATATGGGTTTTTGGGGGGCTTACCCATAACCATCCAGTGGAGAACATCTCGGGCACTAGGCAGATAAACCCAGGACAGGGCAACATGCTGTCATTGGGCACACTTACTCACACCGCCACACACTATATGGGGCAATTTGACTGCATGTTTTTGGACTGTAAGAGGAAACCCACGCGGACACAAAGAGATCATGAAAAATCCACTCAGATTGGATATGGAACTGAGAATCCTTATTGCTGAGGATTCGTGCTAACCACTAAGCTACCATGCCACCGAGAACAACATTACTCTATAAAATATATAACAGAACTAAGCATGGATCAGGTGTTATAAGCCAGTTTAGCATTTGTTCTGTGATTTCTGTTAAGTTGTAGCTTTAATCAATATGCCCATCATGTTATATGTAATTGTATAATCAGCGTCCACAGCATCTTGCTTTTGTTAACCATGCTTGTGCTTTTTTTGTCTTTTTTCTTTAGCAACAAGTACTTTTAAATATGGCTACCTTTTACTCTGGTGTTCATGAAAAGCTGAAAAGCCCTCATACCCCTTGGCCAGATAAGCTAAGGCTTGCTCGCTTTGCTTGGGCATCTGATCAGTGTCTTCTTTCAAATAAGGAACAGGTAATTTTATGCATTTTCGTAAATTTCTGTCTGCCTTATGCACATTTTCTGTTAATTCACTGATCCATGTTCAACAATATATTCGTTTTTCTTCATACTTTTAGTATATATTTTTTCTCAAATGGTTAGGACCACCACAGTGTAGGTGTTATTTGGTTGGTGGAGTATTTTCTGCACTGGTGTGACATAGTCATGCCTACAGAATGTGTAATGTAAGTGTGTCATATGCATTTGATAAGACAGCTCTACCAAGATGTAAAATCAGAGAGATTCGCACATTTGTTGTTGCACAGTTTGTGTTGGTCATCTTCAAATCTTTCAGCAGTTCTTACAGAAAGCAGCCTACAGAATGCTGGTGGACTTTTTTTGTTGGATTATTCTCAGTCCAGCAGTGACACTGCATTGCTGTGTCTGATCCACTTATCAGCACAACTGCAACTTTTCATTTGGCACTGTTGTACACTGGATGCTCTTCCCATTTATCCAAGCCTGGGATCAGCACTAAAAAGTAAAAAGTGATCTATTTTGCTTACTGTACTTAACACACAGAGGAATTTGTCCTTCACATTGAACCCATCCATATAGTGAAACATGCACACACTGAGTGAAATGAGCACATGAGGTGGTAATCACCCCTGTATATGGTGCCTGAGGAGCAATTGATGTTAGATGTCTTGCTGAAGGGCATTTCAGCCATAATTGGGACCTTCAAGTCACAAAGTTGATTCCTTAACCACAAGCCTACGACTGCTCACAGTTGTAGATGAGTACTATTTACCCATCAGCATGTTTTTGGATGTGGGAGGAAACCAGAGGCCACAGAAAGGACATGCAGACTCCATACAGAATGGACCTGTATTTAAATCAAACCCAGGATCTTCGCACACAAATGTTTATGTAGATTTTGAATGTCCAAACAAAGTGTACATTTGTATTTTTAATGTTTTATTCATACTTCTAATCATTTTCTTTCACTACTATCCCAAATCAGTATTTGTTTGATTGGGTTGCTCGTGCCCTTTCTGGATATTACAACAAAAAAATTGAAGTGCAGAAAGAAATAGTGGAAGATTTATGGACCTACTTGAAAGATATTCTTCATAGCCAGAACATTTCAAAAGTCCAAAGTGAAGGAAGGACCATTGTTCTGAGTCCAGCTATTCCTCAGGTAACTAACATTTAATAAAACATGTTTAAAAATGCTGATTTCCTTTCGGATTTATATTAGTTGTCTAAGAATTATGAGCAATTCAGAAAAAAAGTAAATACATTTGAATTTAAAATGTATTTATTTTTTAATAATTTGCCCTCAATGTACTATGTAATATACCTGGGATCCTGTTTTTTGGCTCTGTACACTTGTCTGTTTAGATAATGTTAGATAAAGTTTTCAGAAAATTGCAGTAAATCAACTATATGCTTATTATTATGAATTATTTATTATGTATGTATTTGGTGTGTTTTTTTATTTTAGATGATAAATGAACGGATACTAGAAAGCACATCTGGAACATCACCCCTTATTCTGTCCAGCGTTTTGTGTATCTGCCATCGCATTTTGAGCTTTCCCATTCTTGCCGTGACCTACACCGCAAAATATGAACTGCTCGTGGAGCTTGTTGCACGGCTCAGTGCTGTAGCCTGCTTTCAGCTGAACCAAGAGACATTTACAGAGCCTCTTTCAGTTGAACTGTTTGACCTTTTGCTCCTTGTGCTAAGCACATATCTGACTGTGCAAAAACAGCAAGGGAACTCCAAAAGAGTTTTCACTCAGGTTACACAGCATCTTCTTCACCACCTTTGCCTACTAAGACACCTACTAATGACAAAAGGGTGGACTGAGAAGAATGATCTAAAGAAACGCCAAAATCTAAGCAAAGATGTCAGAAACAAAGTGGATGCAATTCTTCAATCAGCCCTTTTCTTTTTTGACCACCTCCCGTCATTTAAAGATGAAGTTCTTTCAGCAGAGAAGCGACCAGATGGCAAAAAGGCATTGCTTTGCCCTGTTGCAGTGATTTTGTCAAACCTCGTCCAAGAACCAGGTTCAGACGAAGAGCCTTTGTTTTATGCTGTTCGAACCAGTTCTGTTCCTTTGCTGTTTAAAATGGCTCTGGATTCTTTTTGCAAAGGAAATGAGAACAAGCTGGTTTGCTTTCACATCATGACAAAACTACTAACGGCACTTGACTTCACGGAGGATCTGAAAATCAAAGAAACATTTAATCCGACAAACTGGAGTCTTTCTCTTCTGGCTTTGGAGAACATTTTGAACGCCTGTTTGGCTGGAGATATTTATAACGTGGCTTCTGATAAAATACATAATGATGAGGTCCAATTCAACTTTTACAGAAAAGTGGCACAGCTGTTGTTTAATAATGCACAGACAGACATTCCAGCCTGGTACCGCTGCCTAAAGACTCTCCTCACCCTCAACCACCAAATCCTGGTTCCAGATATTGATGAGTTTCTGTCTTTTGTGTGGGTAGATGCAGATAACATGGATCTGCGGGTTAGAAAAGCTAGAGAAACATTAGTATGTGCAGTACTCCAGACTTACACCAAACTACGGCAGCTTCCAAAACTATTTGAGGTACTATTAATTGTGATCTGTCAACCTGCCGCTGATGAACTGAGACAGCCTTTGTTGCCAGAAGCCTTGCAGAAGTGCCTGAATCAGTGTCTGCTGGAAAACCCCTTAAACCAGAATGTAGAAATCTGCCAGCTTATTGTGCAGAAGATGCAACACGAGCTCCGTTATGTCCAGGAGAGAAGACATGAGACTGCACTCAAGATGTTCTCCATGTGCATTCTCCTGCATACAGTGCTCTTTAGCCTGAAGTCGCTAGATGATATCACCCCAGTGCCCACTGTCAGGCAAACTCAAAGTCTGATGCAGGAGATACTTACGGTTGCCATTGCATCGCTGCAGCACATTGAGGGAGATGTACATAAGGATAGCATTTGGGCAAAGATGATTTTGGAGGTGGGTCTCCTCCTTACTCATATATGGCATGAAGCAGACACTCTCTTTCAGAGTCATTGTAGTAAATACACATCTCCAGCAAGTCTACCTAAGATCAGTCCTCAGTTTATTACAATAGAGAAAGTCTTGGCACTAACAGAGTCTAAAAATGAAATTATCAGTCCGCTGGGTAGGCTTCTTCAAAAGTTGCTTGCTCTCCACAAAATGAAGCGAGACCTACTCTCATTATTTTCACAAATTTCAGACATGGACATGCACAACCTTCAGAAAACTGTTCAGTTCATTGTAGCCGGACAAAACTTTTTGTTGACCACTGACCCTGCCCAAACCTGGGACTGCCAGCTTTGTAGTCTTAATAGTGGCACTTATTCAGTGGCTTTCTGGTTGCTAGTCACCACAAACCTCCCGTTGATTGCACCATACTTTTCACAAGAGGTTAAATCTCAAATAGCTGACACCTTGTTAAACTCCCTACTTCAAGGAGAAATTGAGATTGATTTAAAAAAGTCAGATCTGTCTCTCTTTTCGATTTCGAAACAGTTACTGGAGAGCTCAGTTCTTTGGGAATTACCCGAATTAACCTCAGCAGTAGTGACTTCTATAACAAACAGGTTGTTTGGCTTGCTGAGTCCTTCGGATGCACATGCCTGTTGTTCCTCGTTTTTTAAATCCTGTGCAGAAATCAATTCATCTGCAGAGGACAAAGAACCATCAGCTGTAGTCCCTCATTTTTTAATGAAACAGAAAGCAGTTGCTCAGGAAGTTATGAACTGTGCCATAATTGGTGTTTCATTACCTGTTTCTAAAACCAACATGGATGAACTTCTAAAGTTGGTCAGGATAACAAGAGCCCTGAATCCATATTCACTGTCTCCTGAAGATTATTTAAAGCTTTTCATAAGCTCGTTCTTCATGACCCTTTGTGTGCAGCAGGATGGAAATGGAAAAAGTTCAGTATCCATCAACCTTTTAAAGGAGCTTTTTGGCCTAATGGAGATTCTGTTGGTGTCACAAAATTCTCAGATGATCCTCAAAGTGGTTCATGGTAGTACTTTGCTTGAGGCAGTTGTAACCTCACGTTGCTCTTGCCTCGGCAAAGGATTGTTCCAATCTGTAGCTAGTTCAGATTGGTTTTCTCTTCTGCAGTCGATCCAACATTTCATCCAGTGCCTTATTAACCTGATACTAGAAAGAAAAAGCAGTGTGCGAGTCAATGTGGAAAAATTCACACACTTCATGATCGAGCAATTTGGCGCAATCAGATCATCCATGGAAGGGGAGAAATGTGATGAGGCTTTTTATTTATTTCAGCTTCATTTAGCAACTTTAAGCACTGTCTGTAATGAAATCCTGTCGGTCCTTGGAAGAAATACACAACTAGACGAGACTTTAACCGAATTATTAATAAAATCTACATCTGTAATGGCACCTGCCATCCAGACAGCATTCGTGGGCAAATCAGAAAACGCACTCGGACGATCATTCTGTATCCATGTGCTAATTGTCATGATTAAAAGTGAACTGGCGAAGTCTAGGTTTCAGACTCGAGATACAGAAAGTGTGAATGGACAGCAGCTATCTCACATGGCAATGTACAAAAACTTTGCTGAAGAGATATTGAAAAACTTGTATTCAGCACCTCAACCCATGGATTTTCAAATTTTATCTCTACAGTACCTGTCAATATTTTATTTGGCCTCAGAGACAAGTAGAGAGGCTGATATTGACAACCTCCATTTTAGGATTGTGCAGAGTGTCTCTAAACTACTCTCAAGTAAGCATTTAAGAATTTCAAGTATTCAAAGTTAAATTAACTTCTTCAATTCAGTAAATGTGTAATGTATTTTCTTTAGGTTTGTGGATTTCAATATCAGACATAAAGCAACTGGAAGCAGCAATGAAAGAGCTTTTTAGTACATTGATGGTGAACTGCTCTGTGGAGCGGTTCCGTATGGTGTTTCTCTCCCTGATCCGAAGTGGACTTGTGGCAGCAAAGGTTGAAGCTGGACATCAAAAGGTTAGTCAGTTTTTAAAAAAACAAATACCAGGAGCAGATACCAGGAAACAGGCCAGTTCACCAGGAGAGAACCTCTGCTGCCTCATCAGGAGCATGCCCAGGCATTGTAGAGAGGTCATGCAGGCACGTTGGATCAGCCTGTCATTTGATTTTCCACTTAGATTTTTAGTAGGATTCCAAATTCAGACCTCCATGGGATAATAATTTTGATTTACATTTTGATCATTTTGTGTTATTTTGTTCTCAACTAAATAAAAATTTTCAACAAAAACATTTTATTCATTGAGCTCTAGGATGTGTTATTTTGGTGTTCCTTTAATTTTTTTTGAGCAGTGTATATGTGATTAATCTGTGTTTCAATTGACAGGATTTGCTTTCAACCGTGACTTTAATACAAGTATTAGCTTGCTGCTCACAGTCGGAGACTTCATCTGAACTATTTTGGAGGGTTGTTCCACAGATCATCTCCTCTCTTGTTGTGAGTCTTTCAATGCAGCCTCTGTGTGCTTACTTTAATTATTTTTTTTAATTTACAGATTTAATTAACTTTTTTACTGTTACTATACTATGCCATTAAGTGTCCTTCTTACTAAATTTCATGGAGGTCCATGCATTTTACACCTAGGCCTTAAGTAATAATCAGTCTGAATTAATTCACATTTCCGATTTTCTGCCTTTGTAATTTAATATATTATTGTGATTACTTAATTATTTAAATGTTAGATCATCTTGGGCTGACAATCATTTACATGTACATGGAATATTTGCCAATAGTTATCATAAAATGGTAACTGTTGTTCACACATTAAATATCATTAATATCAGTCTTTGATTATTGTGATTTTCAGGCTGTGGTGAGAGAATCTGGTCCAAAAGCTTTTTTCACAAGTACACTGACTGTGCCAGCTGTCGAAACGCTAACTACACTGCTCCGTCAAGGGGAACATTATATCTCTGACCCCCACACCATTCTTATGGCTTTGGGAGCCCTAGAGTTTGTGCCTTTGGAATGCCAGTCTATGGAGGAGTACTATTCTTCTTTCAAAGCCATCCATGAAGCTCTGTTTGCAATCATACTGTGTTACCCTAAGGTAAGTTTCCATTGCCAGACATCCTTTATTCTGAGTCTGACTTAAACTGTATAAATATATTTTAAGAGGATTCCTTTATTTAGCGTAGATTGCTAAATTGTAAACAGTTGCAAAAGCTGTTGCCCAGCTCTCTTACATTTTCTTGCCTCAATGCACAATTTAACTGTCTTTGAATGTTTAAAATACCACCAGCTGCACCTGAATTTATCCACTTTATTGATGTTTACACAGTTTAGTATCTCGATTTAATTTAAAATTCAAGCATGGAAGAGCTAAACGTACAAATTATAAAATGTCCTAAAATTTAATGTTGGAAAATTTTAGCAAGAATTTGGGCTCTGAGTAGCACCTCTTGCAGATATGCCAGCTGAACACAGTGAAGCCATCCTATCTGCAATGGAATTAAAATATTGTTCAGAAAATTTTTGAAAATATTGCTGCAGAGGGTCCCACAAATATGCTGTACTTTTAGCTTTTAGCCTGTTTTATCTTTATCCTTTTTCAGTTAATCCTAAACTAGCACAATGGGGTTAACATCTGGAGACTGGGGTCATAAATAACCAACTAGGCATAAAAGTTAATGCATGACACTATTTTGGAATTGCTTGAAGCTATTGCAAATGCTATGGAATTATTGTAGTCATTTTTGTTAAGTGTCCACGTTGTTAACTTTTGTTTTCAGCTAAACAGCTACAGACTATTACACTTCTTTCTGTTTTATATTTGATGTTGCATATTAGAGTCCATAGCTTGGTTCCTTTTTACCATTAAGGTTATTAACTTGAATTTAACTGTGTAGTCTGTGTATTATCTTAAAAATGACTGTAAATATTGATAAGTTATAAAACTTTTGGTGTTTCTATCGTTAAATTTTTAAATCAGTGAAATATTGATTATCATATCTGAAAGTCTGACTATTGTCAACATCATAATCTCTCTTTAAACTATTTCAAACTGAATGTATAGCCTTATATTTGTAATTATTTCGTAGCAACACTTGAATTTTTTGTCTCATTTTCACACAGGTGATGCTAAAAGGGGCGGCTGTCTTCCTAAACAGTTTTTATCGTCTAGTTAAATCTATCATATACGAGGGCAGGCAAAAGGGTGAAGCTGATAAAGGTAGGCCAAGTCAGATCGCTTTTAAAAGATGTTAACCTCTTAACTATTGGTAATACAACAATATATTGATATGCTTTAATAACAGATATATCTTTATGGCAAGCTGTGCTAATGTCCAGAGATTTTAGAAGCATATGAATTAATAAACTACATTGTGCAAAATAATAGACTTTGTGTATAAATACTATTTCATACATGTTTTAATTAATGTTAGTACTAATTAGGCTTTTTTATTTTTTTCTGTCATTGTGTTTTTTTGCATAGCATGGTTGTAAGCACAGATAACCTGTAATGAGTTGAGTGGGTTTGGTAGTTCACGGAGTTGGTTGTGGGGCTATTAATCTGAAAATTGTGCTATCAAATCTCTAGTCTACTGACATAGCCCACCTTTAGGAGTGCTGTATCAACCCGCTGCACTACCTGAGCAACTTCTGTGGGTTGTAGACATTGTCTCATATAGCACAGTGGTACAAAATGCAGGTGCGGTTGAATGTTTATTTGGCTTGATCATTTTTTTCCTTCTATTTATTATGTAGTACAACCTGTAAAAAAATTAAGGACTCACCACACATAAAGGAAGCCTAATTACTTCATAGCAAACAAAAAATAAAGAATACAAATAACAATTTGTTCTCCATTCTTGGCATTATAGTAAATAGGCACACTTATTATACAGTCAATATTTTTTACTGCTAAAAATGACATGCTATATATATTTTTTTACTCATTTAAGCTAAAAATCCATGCTATAAAATATTCTTTTTACCAGATATATTTGTTGTTGTTTTTTTTTTTTTTTTTCATTTAAGTCAGGTTATTTTAAATTTCTTTTTGAATTTCAATCCAGAGACAGATTTGAAGACACTTTTGCAGTGTGCCATGCTGGTGGAGAGGATGTATACCCACATAGGCAGCACAGCTGAGGGTTTTACTGTATTGAATTGCTTCATTGTGGCTCAGTATGTCAGTGAACTTCAAAGGGTAAGATCCACATTCACGGTTATGAAACAGGTGTCTGTATTCAAGTCTTTAAAGTTAAAACTGTGAATGAGATTAGTAGTTCTGTCATGAAGTTGCACAATTGACTCCTTTTATTTAAAATGAGAGGTCCATTGTACATTCGTACAAAAAAATTGATGGAATTTTGAATTTGTTTTATGTGGCATTTTGAATTTTTAGATATGTTAAAAGGATAGACTTCAGATTCACTTTATTGACTTTGACAGACACACAAGTAGATCGGCATAGTAATAAATAAGGACTATACAGAAGTGATGAAATGATGGTGATCTTTTTTTGCCTACAGTGCTTACACAAAAAAGAATTTGTCCACATTTAACCCATCAATGCCGTGGGATTTTTTTTTTCCCTTTCATCCTTTTATATAAAAGCTAAATTACCTGAAAATAAAGAAAACATCACACAACATTTTCCTAACTCCCTTACAAAAAACATACACAAAGAGACACCAAAGAAAATGGCCTTTTTGAAAGGTATTTGGGTAAAAATAATTTAAAGTAAGAATTGTTGATAGAAGTTTTGTGGAACCCAAGATATTTGGACTAGTTCGTTAGAAGATGATGTTCTTTAGAGTGATGTTTTTGCATATAGATTACACACTATCACAAACTATAATGGTGTTTTAAATCTGTTTTTAGACTTTTTTTTAAAAAAAAAGAAACTTAAGAACAGAACCTAAATGAGTCTGACTATTAAAATTATTATAAATGTTGAATATTTGTTAATATGAATTTAATAAGAGCTTTTAGAGAAATTCGAAATTCTCTTTTAAGATGCACATATTGTTTTAAGTTTAATAAGTTAAACATAAAAAAATCCAGACACATTTATTAATGATAAAGGATTGTGCTCTATTTTTTAAGGTGACAGTTCGACCAGAAATCAAAGCTCACCTGACAGAGGGTATCTACTGTATCCTGGACCACTGTATCGAAAGGGACATAAAGTTTTTGAACAGGACACTTTCAGTGGGCGTTCAAGAGGTGTTTAGTGACTTGTACAAAAACTACACACATTACCATAAATCTCAGAGACAAGGGGAAGAGAAGTACACTGTTTGTCCCCAGGGTTCCTGAAATGATGTTATAAAAGTTTTTTTTCTGTATGTTAAATTGTATGTTTTCTTAAATGGGCACAAATATTACTGTTAAATGTATTGGTTATTTTTATTCATTTTATGTTTTGTATTTATGAAAATCAAATACATCTGGCTGATATTACAATAAATACATAATAGTTTTCCTAAAATGACATTTTTGTGATCTCCTGCTGTGTTTTAAATTGTCAGGTAGTCTTTATAATGAATAAAAATAAGTTTTGTTTGAGTTGCATCTGTTGGAAAATTACTTAAAATAATTTGGAAAAAAGAGTGTTAAACATTTAGATATAAAGCTTTCGTCTGAACAGTCCAATTGTTTTATACTGTTTTTTTTCTCTTTATTAAATGTTAATATTTAAAAACCATAAAACAAATTTGTTATTTTGTCTGCCACATAGTTAAATTGTGGCATGTAGCAATTTAACCCATGCTGCCTCTGTGTTTAGAATAAAAACATTTACTTGCTGTTACAATTATTGCTTTGTCTGCCTATTCTACATTTTTTAATAAGCCTCTTCTAAGAACATTGAAGCATCTTAACCTTTAATTCTCTAAACATTGATCGATGTCATTGCACAATCATTGGCTATAGGCCATAAAAAAATTGTATTAAAAATTAAGAAAAATAAATATACTGTTATATTATACAACAGATATTCAATAGTAAGTATAACAGAATATGACATTTTTGTTTTGATGACAACAAATGGAAGAAACAACAGACGAACCTTCTGTGGTATCGCCAACAACATTTAAAAGGCCAGATTAAAGTTATTACAGAATGCAGCTAGTGGAACATCCACCGGATGAGCCTTAGCTGCTGTTGTACAACGATTTTAAACTGATTAGACCAAGATAAACCTGTACCACACGGCCAAAGCGTGAAAGAAGATCTGCTTATGATCCAAAATATGAGAACTGTAATAGATGTGTGATGGCTTTAGGCCACATAGTTGCTTCTGGGATGGACTTAATAATGTTTATTAATGATGTAACTTGTGTAAGCAGCAGAATACATTTTTAACTTGTTTGCTCATTTACAAAAACATATGCCAAAGCAGTCAGAAGGATTTAATTATGCAGCAAGAGTTCATATAGTAGCACTAAAACCTAAAAATCTGGTGTGATTCCTTAAATAATAACATTTATTCCGGTGTATAACATGATGTTATTTTGGTCACTAGAATTAGTCACTAGACAGACAGACATAAATAGGCAGATACGTAGGTATATAGATGGATAGATTTTGCCACGTAAAAGTTATCAAAATGTCATAATGTAATACTAATTGTTTTAAACACGTCCGATACAATTCGACTTCTCATCTCAACTTGTCGGTGTGATGTGTATTCGTGGAACCCAACCTCCGGTAAATGTTTCTACACGGTTGCTCTCCAAAGTAACACAGAGTTCCATGGGAAGATTCCTTCGCGTCTCAAGGTTTTCAACATTAAACGCTTGTTTTTTTTTTTTTTTAACCCGTTTACTTTTGTTGTGTGTTTAGGTGCTGAGAGCGAGGTAACTGTTTTATTTCCTTTTTTGTGTTTTAAGGGAAGAACGGGTTGAGGTTTGTCGGTAGCTAATGTTAGCTGTTTGCTGTCGGTGGCTGTGAGTCAGTCTGTACCTCGGCAGCAGCTTCATTTTGCTCATCACATCGGTTAAGTATTATATTTAAAACACGTACTGCCTATAAAAATCCATGCCCCTTAGAGTTTATTTACAAGTTACATTAAAAAATTAATTAATAAAAAATTTATAAAATTTAAAATTAATAATGCATTCGACATGTTAAGTTGTTTCTCCCAAGTTCACATTTTAATCTAAATCACGTTGTTGATTTAGTTTTTTTTATTATGTGAATCTAGTTTTATAGTCTGAACTTATATTTAAGGTCAAATGTACTTAGGGACCGGGTTTCACTGTCTGTCAGATCTGTTTTGCCTGCTGTGTTCAGTGTTCCTCACTCCTCAGTATGGAAAAGCTGTCATCACCTAATTTGTACAATAGTCATTTTGTATTTGAATCTGTAAAATAAAGTACTGATGTTGTGGAGGAGAAAAGAGTAAAAAAAAAAATGTAAATATGTCAAAACACAAAAACGTTTATTTTGTAGGTTTTATAAATCCTCTACTGTACAGAGGAGTTACAGAACGGTCCCTCAAATTGTCAGAAGGTTATTTAAGATTCCGCAAATAAGAAAAAAGTAATCTTTAGTAACCTAGCTAGATGTTTAGCTTTTTTTACAAAGCCGCACATGCCATGGGCAAGCTAAGTGACTGACTTCATGTAAGATAATTGTGTTCATATTTACATTCTACTTTGTAATTAGGGGGTGGGGCCAGTGGCAGCTTTGAGCATGCCACAGGCCTCATAGTTTTTAGGTTTTTAACAGGCTGTCGACATTTTTTTTTATTACAGAGCGAGAACATTGTAAGGTGAATCCTGCAACATCCCCTTACATCATGGAGGTGGGAGATCCAATATCTGCCAAATTCCGGACTCTGATTGAGACATTAATGGCTAAGACAACCAATGAAATTGTGAAAGTTTTTGTCGATGTGCTTTTGGAGACAAGAATTGAGATCTCCCGGAGCTGGAAGGAAATTGATGAGCTAAGGAATGATTTACAACAGAGGGATCAAAGAACAGAGCAGATATATCGTAATCAGACAACTCAGATAACTTTAAAAAATGAGGAGAATGATTTTGATAATGGCCCAGTTACACAAGTGGATAAGTCACAAGAGGAACCGCAGACTCTTGTTGATTGCACCAGCGCCGCTGAGCCTTTAACCACAGACAGCCAAGTGAGATATTTTATATTTATTTCTGTGAAAATATGATGCAAAATGGTTTTTGAATATTATTCAATCAGTTATTATCATTTCTCTCTGGAACTTGACTATGTATGTTACCATAGCCCATAAAGGAGATAAATGACTCACAAAGAAGTATGTAAATCAAGGGCTGTTGTGTCACTGCTCTGGTAATGTTAATTGGGGGCATGGCGGAATAAAAAGTGCAGAAGAAAATATAAATCATTAAGTCAAAATTGAATTTAAGTCATTTTAGCATTGTAGTGTAAAAAAAAACATTTTTTCTTAATCAAAATCTAGACTAGCCGAGACCAAAACTTGTCAAAACATGTCACATGGCCATTGAGGTACACTCTAGGGTTGACATTTTGTCATACATGGAATCACAGTGATTTATTTAAAATAAATATATTTAATTTAAAATAAAATATATTTGCATTTTACACCTAATGATCTGTCTGAATTCACGTCAGTACCTATTTTTTGCCTACAAAAACATTTTTTGTAAAAAATTGAGTACAAAGAGCCGCTGCATTGCAGATGGATAAGTCGTTGTGACTGTGTTGTGACTGTCTTGCGGTGGTGTGGGGAGGTATTTAGACACAAACCTGCAGAATCATGAACGACAGGTAGATCAATTGGCCAGCACGAGTGAAAGGATGAGTATATAAAGACTTTACATATGAGCCTGTGAAATCCTTTCATTCTCATTCATAACCCTCACCCCATATATTAATTTACTGTGAGCAGGGAGGTCATACTTTTGCGTTAGAGTGTACACTTGGCTGTTTAATGTTGTAATCAGATACCGAAACAGAAACAAATGCATTCGAAACCAACCCTACTGTCTTTTTTAGAGGCCGAATAAACCACTGGATTTTTTTTTTCTTTCAAAACAGGATTAATAAAAAATGAAGTTTAATTATTGAGGTGATCTTCAACCACAATTAGGCAGTGAGAAAACGGCTCAGTTTGTTTGATGATGTGCCCTGTACATATTGTGTTGATAATGTGTGTATATCTTTTAAAATTTTGCCTGTATATAAAAATCCTGTTATATTATTATAGAACGACCTTCAGATGCCTAAAAATTCACCTGACATCAGAGAAAAGCAGACCAACCCAGAAGCGGTGACTTCAAATAACCCAACACCTGGTAAAATTACAAAATCCCTTTACATTATAACGCAGTATTTAAAGTAATATTTTTATTTTAATTGCAAAGCAAATTCATTTGATTATTTTAAAACTTTTATTTACATGGGATATAATAACCCATTAGAGTTCACAAAGGCTTTGTTACCAGTTAAACTTATCTTGTTACCTCTTAAAATTGCTAATTGTGGAATTTTTAAATTAACTAAAAGCTTTTTTTGTTATATTTTGACTCACAACTTTGAGCATTTGTCAGGCACTTGTTTCTAAATGTTTTTTTTTTTTTCAAACGTGGAATTAAATTTATTACAAATACTAAGAATATTTGTATATTATTTATTCATTCATTCATTAATTATCTTCCGCTTAATCCTTTACTAGGGTCACGGTGGGGTTCTCCATGCCCATGCAGGGGAGAGAATCTTGGGCGCTGGGCAACCCACACAGACCTGGGGAGAACATGAAACTCTTACTTCAAACCGGGAATCCCAAGCACTTAGAGGCGAACGTTCTAACCACTAAGCCACCTTGCCGCCTCTTTTGTCTATTTATATATTATTTATATATAATGTTTTTTTTTTCAAATTAGATTTTTAGAAGGTGCCCCCCCCCCCTTTTTTTTCTCCCAATGCGCTTAAAACCAATTCTTTTGGCATTTCAACCTCCATTTTAAATGGATCTTAACATTTTACTGCTAAAGAAAATGTTGCTTCTTTATACTTTAGGTTTTAGAATTTTTTGGGGTTTAGCTTCTTTTTTGGTTTTGAGTAATAACAAAAATTTTCACTACATTAATTTCCTCTTTGTTTCTTTATCTTGTTTTTAGATACAATTGATGATGCATCAACCTCAAATATCGTAATGACAAACTCTAAAAATACTGAAGTTCAGATTTCAAAAAAACAAAAAAAAGAGAGTGCAAGCAAAAATAATACAACCACAAATACAGAGGGTGAGAGCAACGTCACAGACACCAAAGCAGAGTCACCAAACGTTTGTTCTCCAGCAGCTAGCCCCCAGGAACCATCCACTAGCACGGGCATTATAATAATCAATAAGACGTCAGAGGGAAAGGGTGCAGTGTTAAAGAAAAAGTACATGCAAAGAAATGTTTCTTCTGTACGTTGCAATACTACACCACACATGCTGCGTGGCAGGGAGCGCCTAAACCAGAGACCTTGTCTGTGCTGTGTATCAGACCAATGCTCCACACCACAGGCAAAAAACAGTCCTCGGGTTCACACCTGCAGGTATTGTGGTGCAAACTTCAAAGAAAGGACTGAGTTCAAAAGTCATACATGCACCTTAACATGTAAGAGCTGTGGAAAGATATTTAACACATTAGAGACCTTAAAAAATCACAACAGGGATGCACACCCTACTTCATTTCCATATCGATGCTATCTCTGTGGACAAATGTTTGCCACACTGTGCGGCTGGAACATGCACAAAAGAATCCATGCCAATAGTCAACAAATTGTCCTTACCTCCCTCTGTTCAAACTCAGTGCCCACAGAATTTAAGGCCAAGGTGGAGGTTCGCTTAGAAAGAATTTCAGAGGCTCAGTTAGAGGCTGCAATGTCACCTAAAAGCTTTTTGATCTCCCAGTCCTCCTCACCACCAAACGAGTCCACAGCAGAACCCACAGAGTCTACTGGGAATGCAGACACATCATCCACACAAACTGTCTTAATTGCCCCATTGGTAAAGGACCCTGAATCCCAGAATGAAACCAAAGCTCCCAAGGACTGTCAAGATTCTGGTTCCGGGATTGGATTAGACGAACCTGAAGGGGATTTGGGGGCCGAAGATTTTGTTAAGTCTGTTATCCCTCCAGAAGTACGCTCAGTAGTAAAAAGGACTCCATCAAAATCACTGACTTTGCGTAGAGTAGACTGGCTGGAATGTGATGAAGGGCCATCTGGTGCAAATGAGGAACTGGCTAAAGGATTAAATTCACGAAAACGGAAAATATCAGGTAAAAGTTTAAAATCTTTGTAAACTATGTTGGTTAAGCAATGCACTTTTTATTTTTTTTAATTTTTTTTTTTTAGAAACAGTGATATTAAAAACATGTATGTCATGTATGGTGATTTGAATAATAATTAATTTTGAACAGCATGATATTTTTGTATTTTAACTTTTGTTTACTTTTTTTAAATAGCAAAAAATAAGACCAGATCGAGTAATGGGCAGGGTTTGATGGTACTGCGGTTTAGTTGTTTTTTTCCTTAACTACTGACATGTGTTATCTCAATTGTAAGTGGCTTTGGATAAAAGCGTCTGCTAAATGTAAATTTAAAGAATTCAACATATAAGTAATTTACTGTATATGTAATAGTTTTTTAATCCTGTGGTAGGGTTGCGGTGGCGTTTCCCATGCCCATCCAGAACTTCTCGGACGCTGGGCAGATACAGTCACACACAAAATGGGGCAATTTAGAGCATTCCATTTACCTAGAATCCATGTTTTTGGACTGTGGGAGGAAACCAGGGAACCCGGAGGAAACCCACGCGGACACGGGAAAGAACTTGGAAATGCCACCCAAAACGGGATTTAAATTGAAAATCCACGTGCTAACCACTAAGTCATCGTGCCAGCCTTATGTTGAAGTGATACATAATGATAACAAAAATCTATCCCTATATTATTTTTTTTTGTAACAGACTACTTGCTGCTGTTTTTGCTTTAGCATACTGACTTTTTTTTAGAACAAAAAAGTGTATTGACAAATGCTTTTTAAACAATTGTTTTTGGTTTGTTACAGGATAAGAAGTCAACATAGTTGTTTTATTAATTTAATAACTGTTTAAACCAAAGACGTTGACACCAAGCGTTTTAACAAAAATAATAATAATAACAATAATTATTATTATCTTAATATCCCCGTATGAGGGAACCAAAGGTATTAGCGACTGGTTAAAAACTTACTAATTTGAAAAAGAAACCTTGTTAAGCACTGGGCTCAAAACGGGGACTGCTTATAACCCACCTCTGGTTGACCAGAACTTACCACAATAGATGACATTATACGTTCATACATTTTCATAATAATGCAGAGCTTGCGGACATTTACCAAAAAGCATTCATACTGAATATACTGTCTATTTCCCCAGAGTGCTCTCATGACGTTTATAACGGTGTGTTTCCTGTTGAGAAAATCCTTAAATGGAGAAATACCAAGGTAGACCTTGTGGAATATAAATACATTGCTGAGAAATGTAATTCTTAAGCATTTATGACATTAATCTCTTGTTTTCTTGAATTTATAAAAGGGCCAAAATGAAGTCAGAATCAAGTGGATGCCCTGCTCTTTATGGTAAGTGGAAACTTGGATGTATTTATTTAATATGAATTGGTACCAGAAACATATTAAAAAAAAGATTTGAAGATGCTGGTTGTTGCCATTTTTCAAGTAGAAGGTTACGGTACATTTATTTTGGCTAATAGATGTGTGCTTGATGTTATGCATCTATGCTAATGAGACTGAATAAAAGACATTAATTCAGTTTCCCACTAGTTTCCGCTGTATGGTTTATCTACATGTCTCTTTTTGTGGGCACTTGTGAACCTCAGGGCATCACATTGAGGTTTTTGCTTTTTTTAGTAACAGTCTGGAGGGTAAAAATCATGCTTATTACCCAAGTACTATGCTGAAGTGCCCTTGAGCAAGGTACCTAATGCTAATTGCTCCCCCAGCACTGTGTACAAGGCTACCCACCATTCTGGCTCGTGTGCTCCCTTTTAGTGTGTGTATATGTGTCTTATTCACTGCACAGATAAGTTAAATGTGGATGACTAATTCTTTAGAAGGCAAATAGATCACTTTAAAAATAAATCTCCAAATAAATGTAAATAAAATCATTAGATGTTTTTAAGTGCATGTTTTTTGATAACCATTTTTTTTCTTTTTAATTATTCTTATTTATGCATTTGTTTAATTATAGTTATGGAATTTTTTGGGAACTATTAGATGATCTTAGTTTTTTTTGCGGTTTTCCAAATTATTTTTACTTTAATAATAATATTGTGTAACAGTCCGTCTACATTTAATCTGTGATTGTTGAAAGTAAGTCCAGGTTTGTTTTCCTTGTCTTTCAGTGGTGCAAAATGGAAAAACACATGGGAGCCAGCAGAGAGTTTTATCTCTTTTAAGGATAATTAAGAACTCTTATTGACTTTGTGAATCCACTCCATTTTAAAATGTGATTTATAAAAATTTTTACATTTACATTAACAAATAGTTGCTACGATTGTTCATATTGATTGGTGTACTCAAAATAACTTGTTGTGTTTGTGTACATTATTGTTAGAACGTGATGCTAGATGTGGTATTTAGATGGTGATGTGTTTTGGTCTTTTAAGCCTTTGAAGTACATATACATACATCTACATATTAATAACATTTGCTTCTTGTGTTGCTATTCTGTCGAAATGAAATGTTAATAATGAAATGTGGGGTCTATAAAAGCTTTTACATATGTGCAAGAACATTTGTTTAAATGAAACTTATATATTTATATTCAGAATGCAGTATAAGAAGGTGACCTTTTAATATGGACAAAAATAAATGTGTTTTGCTATTTTGGGGCCATTTTCAAAATTATAAGGCTCACATAAAAAAGGCGTTTGGATAATTCTAAAGACATAGTTAAAGTGTTTATGAATTTCCAGATGGTTGTTTTACATTTAAGGTTATAAAAGTGCCTCCTGAGCACTAACACTGGGGCCAAATATCACTTTAAATAGCTGAGTTTTTTGTCAGTTATTTATTTTTATGAGCCCCAATGTGGCTTTGCATTCCAACATTTCAAAATAAACAGTTTATTTTATATTTTACAGTCATTATATTACTGACAATAAATATCCAGTATTATTAATTAAAAATGTACATTTGAGCTCATTACCTCCACCTGAGCTAAATGAGTATAACCTTTTTGTGCATCAGATAAATCTATTCTTTCATTTACTTCGGTTTGGTGGTTTTAGCACAAACTTTACCTCACAGTTCTATTAAATTAACGTTATTAGTTTGGTTTTCTTTTTTATGGTTAGTTTATCCCATTTTAGCCTGATCTTTCTTTTTTATCTTAAAAATGTAAAAATAACATGAACTTTTTCCATAAGACTGTGGCATCTGTTCTAGTCCTAGTCTTGTTCAATCTTTTAGTTTGCATTGAAAAATAATAAAGTTTTTTTTTTTTTTTAAGAACTCTTTATTTCACTAAAGCAGATTTTGCCAAGTTTTACTACTTATGTGAACCAGTATTTTAATTTGATTAGCAAGTTAACAAGAAAAATCCCTGAAATAACAATGTTACTGTATAAATGCTTATTATTGTACCCCGGCTACAGTAAGAAAGTGGTTTTATTGTGGAGTATGCTTTCGATTTAAAACTTTGTTTTATGTGTTCCAATAAACAGTTTATTTTCAGCCTATATGTAAATATTCTGCTTTTTACAAAGTGCTGTTCCGATTTTAATATTGTATGTTGTTCTAGATTGCTTATCGTAATACTTTAAAGGGATGCATTTACATTTAAAGTTGAGCAAGAAATGGTACCTGTAGTTTAATTGTAAAAACTTTTGTTTTGCTGTTTCCTCAGTACATTCAAATCTTGTTCTATTAAAATGAAAAAGAGAATAATCAGATATGAACTTTTGGTTGATGAGGTTATAAGTTGTGTCTAAAATTTCCTTAAATTACAGAACAAACTAGTTTTAATTTAGTAAGGAATAGGCTTTCTAAGTAAGCGAGTATATAATAACCACATGACCTTGCATGTATTACGTCTGCCTTGTTACAAATTTTGGCGTAAAAATGCAATCCACCACCTATGGAAGTCTATTGTTTTTTTTTTTGTTTTTTTTTTTTTTCATGGTTGTGGCTTGATTACACTTGCACACTACCAACTCTCTGTTTTCCAACTTTTTTCCCCTTTAAGTGCTTTGGCTTAAGCCGAATCATTAAAAAGCAAAATGTGCTCTTTATGCTTCATAATAGGTTCATAATGTCATTCAGATAAATTTCACTTACTACTTAAGGCTTACTGTGTTTTTTATATGTTCTAGTTGTTCTTGCCTACAGATTTTGCCTGCTATGTAGTTGGGACTTCCCTGTTGGGGGCTCTGCGTGTCCCCCCTGTTGTTGAGTCCGTGTGTCCTCCTTCTGTCAGGTCCGCGTGTCCTCCCTGTCCAAATACATGCTGATAGCTAAACTGCTGATAGCTAAATAGCTATTGTTGATTTAGAGGTTGTTCCAGTTGTTTTTGCACCAGCATAATCACCTGGAAATGTATTTTTTTTCAAAAACTGGTAAATGTTTGTACCAGCATGCAGTATTGTGGTCATGCTTTCAAATGACTTAAAAATGAGTGTCAAAAATGTGACAACTTCCTGTTGACCTGTGAAACCTATGTAAACCACAGGGGTTACACAATTGCATCTAACTGCATGAATAACATCTCTTAACCTTTTTTTTTTTTTCCTTTTAACTTTTTTTTTTACCTCAGACACACAAAATGAACAGCAGGTTACTGCTACGAGGGTGGGTTGTGACAAAAATAACTTCCGTTTCAGGCACTAAAAAATTCTCAGAAGTTAAACTATAATCTCTGTTGTCATGAGGCCTTTTATACTGTCTTGTCCAGGTAAGTACTCACTTTAAAATAGTTTGTCTTTGTGCTAAAAGAAGTAATGCCGTGTATAATACAGTGCATTTTGTTTCCTCATCAGTTGCACTGATTTTGCCCTTGACTGTTTGGGGAGCTGTTGTACTAAAACAGGTTAAACTTGGAGAAACTGTCATCGTAAAGTGTGATGTTTCTTTACACCATGAAATATTTTGGCTGAGGATGAGCATGGAGGAAAAACCAAGGCTCCTGTTGGTTTTACGTCTTAAAAATGATGGTGGATTAACTGAAGTTTTGAATTATAATGCTACTCATTTTGAGGGTTGTCTGGTGGGCAGATTTTTTGGCCTCCGAATCACTAATGTCTTAAAGAGTGACCTCGGCACATACTACTGTGGAATAGTAGATGGTAAAAGAATGGAGTTTGAGGAGGGTGTGTACATTCATGAGGAAGGTAAGTAGAGTTTTAAAGTGAAGAGTAAGCACAAAAATTATCCATGATTTCCAACATTATAATATATAGTTATTACATTTATAAATGTAATGATAGTTAGATAGACACAGTAAAGCAAACAAATATAAATACTTAATAGTTTCCAGTCGTTATAAAATCAAGGAGTGTTTTTGTGCTGACTTTGTGTTAGACTTTATTTTCATGTACCGAATACAAATCTTTATTTAGTATTTCAATTTCAGAAATGTGAGACCTCATGTTTTTCATATAGCAAGACCAATTGAGCAACTCCTAATAAGCAT
>JAOUQT010127930.1:0-19076 GCA_025769995.1 Xyliphius kryptos | reverse complement strand
CAATTAAAACCTCTTTATTTTGGCACTTTTGGACTTTTATACTTTTTTGCACAACAGTTATGGTTTTGGATTCGTGATAATATCGGTTTGTGCAGGTAACTATTACCCTGCAGAATTTTTTGGCAACTTCCATTCTTTACGATGACACTCAAAAGCCTTCCATCCATCTGACCCATCAAGTCACTCTCGTGTCATCAGTCCATAAAACCTTAAAAAAAAAAAATCAGTCTTAAGATATTTCTTGGCCTAGCCTTGACATTTTATCTTAAGTTTCTTGTTCAAATGTGGTAGTTTTTCAGTTTTTCCTTACCTTGGCCACGTCCCTGAGTATCACGAACTGTGTGCTTTTTGATACTCCAGTAACGTTGCAGCTCTGAAATATGGCAAAACTGGTGGCAAATGGCATCTTGGAAGTTTTTGCTTGATTTTTTCACGGGCAGTTATTTTCCGCCTTTTTCCAACACGCTTTTTGCAACCCTGTTGGCTATTTGGCAATTTCAAGTCAAATCTCTCTTCTGTCTCATTTTCCCAAAGAAAAGGAAGTTGCCTAATAATTAAGCACAGCGTATATAGGGTGTTGATGTCATTAGACCACTCCCCTTTTCATTACAGAGATGCACATCATCTGATTTACTTAATTGGTAGTTAGCTTCCAAGCCTATACAGCTTGGAGTAGGACAACATGTATAAAAATATGATGTGATCAAAATACTCATTTGCCTAATAATTCTCCACACAGTGTATTGTAATAATTAAAGTCACAGTTAATAGTAGTATAGTTATAGTAGTTAGTTGTATGTATTTTTTGTTTTGTCTAACTGTTACAATGTTATGGTTAAATTATATACTATACTTTTTGTGACAAAATAAATTTCCTAATAAAACACAAACACAAAATATTTAATATTTCATTTATTTATTTATTAAATAAATAAAATATCTTTAATATTTGACATGAGTTACCCATATAATTGAATTGGAATGTATTTTATCATACATCCATGTAGGAATGTAATTGTTTCTTTTTAGTTTTATGACCATAATTCCTTTTTATTTACTGCCAAATACACTCAATCATGCAGTTATAATAACATAACTAATTTCATTTTTGAAACAGTAAACTAATGGTTTTAGGTCTAGTGGAAATGCAATGTCACTGGTTTGCTTATGGTTGGACATGTGAAACTGCCTTTGAAAGGATGAGCACTGATCACATACTGCATCTTAATATCAGGAACATTATACTATGAAAAGTGAAAGCATGCCTGTATTGGAAAGTATTGATTCGCAAAGCTGTGCAACTTTCCTTTTCTCAGGTACTTGTTCCTGTTATTGATTCTCATCTTAGTGCCGGGAATTGTGATGATGACAGCATATGGTCTAATCTCTGTTGAGCTCTACAGAGGGATCAAGTTTGAAATGGCTAATAGAAAGTCAAACAGAGGTATGCACTGAAGACATTTCCTTACAGGGATCACCAATTTCATGATGTTATAATATTTTTGTAGTATAAAAAAATTCACATGCTATCCAAACACATCTCTCTAGTACTGTATACAGTACCGAGTATGGGAGAGCATTATCAACAATATTTTTAATGTTGTTAAACGCACTGACTGTAAGATTGACTTTTTTTCTGAATGTTATTTTTAAAGATAAGTCAAGTCAAATAAAAGTTAATCTCATATTTTCATAAGTGAAGCAATAATATGCCACATAATGTATTCATTTATTATTTTCCACTTAATCTTTTACTAGGGTCGCATGGAGTTGTCCATGCCCATCTACATTTCAGGCGCTGGGCAGGAAAATTTAGAACAGCCAATTTACCTTAAATTCATGTTTTTGGACTATGGGAGGAAACCTACGTGCACACAGGGAGAACATGGAAACTCATATTGGGATTCAAACTTGGATTCCTAGCACGGAGAGGTGAATGTGCTAACCAAAAACCACCACCCAATGGAACATTTTTAAATTTGCAGTAAAATTTACAATTAAAAATGTCAGGGCAACAGAATATCATACTGATATCTGTAAAACATTAGGCTGTATTTCTAGATAATTCGGTAACTTTATTAAATTTATTTATTTATTCATTTATATAGCACTTTTTTCAATAATGCATTGTCTCAAAGCAGCTTTACCGTGACCCAAGACTGCTACCACATGTTCAACATATGTGTGGCATGAAGGCATTTGTAAAAAGGAGACAGAGTCAGGAAATCAGGTCAGGTAAAAGATGCACCATTAAAGCAGCAGGAGCTGCATAGTAGAGAGGAAGATGTGATGTGAACTGTGTTGCTGTAAAGTGGTTAGCAAATGTGTTAACCACTAAGCCACCGTGTTGCCCTCTTAACTAGAACTAATAATTTTAATATATATGTATATAAAAATAGTGTTTATGTAAACTTTTTAATTATTCATGTAATTGTGGTCTGTTTTTTGCCTTTTGTCCAATGTCCTTTGATGTGGTAAGTATACTTTAAATCTTTGTTGTATGCTTTTCAGAGAGACACAGCAGCACAGGAAGCCTGAAGCCCAGTGACAGTGATGGCTGCTACCTTCAACCATCCAAGAAGAAGCGCTCAGATTCTTCAGTCAACCAAGCAGCTCCACTAGTTCCCAGCAACCCTGCTAAACCAAAGCTGAGCCGCGTGTGCAGCAGCAGTCCCACAGCCAACCTTATGGCCAAAAAGCGGGTGATCCGCATGCTGTTGGTCATTGTGGTCCTTTTTTTCATTTGCTGGACACCCGTGTTTGCCGTGAATGCATGGCGGGCTTTTGACCAACGTTTAGCTGACCGCCTACTTTCTGGAGCTCCTATTTCATTCATTCACCTTTTGTTGTATACTTCTGCCTGCGTTAACCCCATCATTTACTGCTTTATGAACAAACGCTTCCGCCAAGGCATGCTGGCTACCTTTTCATGCTGTAAAAGGAGCGCAGACAGAGAGCGCAGAGGCAGCGGGCGTCTCAGTGCTGGAGGTGTAGGAGGAGGTGGAGGGGATGGGACTCTGGGAGGTGCAGGAGCAACAGGGCAAGAGAATACACAGTACAGCGGGACACTAACGAGGCTGATGTACAGCAGCAACCGTGGTTCAGCACAAGCATAGGAGGAGAGGAAAGAGTGAGAGTTCAGCTGCACATTTACAGGAAACCCCTCAACTTTAAGAAGGAAAACCATTACTGTGTCTTAAAAACTTATGGAAGATGAGATAAATTCCAGCTTTAAGGATGTTCCAGTTGTCTTTGTCAGAAACTTGTTTAAAGACTTAATAGAAGGTGGTTGTATATTTTAAGTTCCTGGTTTACTTTTATTTTTAATGACACTTGATCCATTTTGAAGTGCCCCCTGTCCAATCCACTGTTAGGCAAAAGGCCTTTTAAACTTCAAACTTAAAATGGTAGGCATATGAATCATATGAATTTTGGCAGTAGGCGTCCTTAAACGTATGTCAGAAATGTATAAATCGATGTGCATAACTTTGCACTAAATACAACGAGGTTAAAAAAGCTTTACATGCTCCCAAAATGAGAAACTATTTCAACTAAAATTCTGTTGAGCCCACATAATATCCATTTTACTAAACAAACCAATGAAGCATGGTGGGAGCAATGTTCTGACACTCTTAAACCAAATTTAACCAAAACTAATAAAACTGCATGGTTAAAACATAACATGCATTCTAGCTGCACCTGCTTATTTCTAAATCTATTGTCTATTTTGTCAGCGTCCCTTACCAGTTCTTAATTTTAAGTTCTACCAATGCAGACTGTCTTTAGCATAGTTTTTTTTATTTAGCATACTTTGCCCTGTTGCTCATGGTAAGGTCCCTTAAAGGAGCATCACATGTACTATTTTGGTGGTGTGTGATTTGCAGTATTGGATTGGCACTGATTTGATGTTGGTATGGAAGTATGTAAACAGATTCCTGTGAGCACTTATAACGCAAACTAAAAACAAATGATCAGCTGTCAAAGTGACGAAATCATGTAGAATGCACAGTGAGTGGACACAGTGTTTACATCCGCCAGCAGCACTAACATCAGTGTAAATGTGGTGTTGAGAATCATTCACCACCCAAGGAATACCTATTTTGTGGTTGTTCTGTGGTTGAGGGGACCTTTCTATTAGAGAACAGGCTAATGTACACAATCAGTAGTATGTAGACAAGCAGATGCACTACAGTCTCTAATTATGGAAATACAAAATGCATCTGGTGAGTGAACCTGGTGAAATAAAAATTGAGGGTAAAAAATATGGACTTCTACTTAATAAAGTGGATGGTTATTGTACTGGATTTAGAAAAACTTATTATTCGTTGTTGAGCAATGATTTGTCAAAATTTGGCAAACCTGGTACATTGAGATGCTGAGCTTTTTACACTTCATTCACAATACTCCAATACTAATTTCCTAATTTTCGTGATATTTCGTGGGGGGGGCACAGCTTGAGTGATGCAACAACAGTGGGGGGAAATTGATGAGAGGTCAGTTTAGGTTTGATTTAGATTTGCACTGTAAGCCTTTTCAGTTTTTTTTTTTTTTTTCATTTGAACAAAGGATTAATGGTTTTGTGGTTACAGGTATTTGCTGCAGTTAGTCTTTCACATGTGGCACACAGCAGATCACAGATGTTTCTTTACTAGTCCTTGTTCCTTTGTAATTTTGCCATTCTTTAAATACGTCTAAGTTCACCCGCTGGCATTCGCAGAACTACATTGGCTCAAACCCCAGCAGGGTGAGTAGGACCCTGACTCATAGAGGAGGGGGCTTGAATCATCATCACAGGATGAATTTAGTAAAACCAAATTACTGTATAGGAAATCAGTAACCTGACAAATAGCTTTCATTGCATCAGTCCTAAATATATATCAGTGTTCTGTTATAGGCCATGGAACAAAGGCACATAAAGTGCCTAGTACTAATGAACAGTATTTCAATACAAGCAAACTAACTATGAAAACTTACCTGGTGTGTTATTTGCCTTTTGAAATACTACAATGTTAACAAAATTATTTACTTTTTAATTTTGTTATGATAAAAATGCAGATTAGTTCTCCAGTTTACTGAGTTTAATCGTGGTGGGCTTTTCCCCTTTTTACTGCAGGAGTACATATTCAATAAAAAGGTTCTCTACTTTTAAACATTATTTAAATATGTCCATGGATGCACCAAAATAAAAAAAATTCCTTATCCAAAAACAAACAAAAATGTAACATTCAGCTAAAGGACAAATACCCAGCACATTCAAGTAAATGAAATGGGCTTAAAATAATTTTTCCAAAAAAAAAAAAAAAAAACATTTTTACCACCCCAGCACACAATCCAACAAAACAATGTGCCTTAAACAATCAAATTTCCCCCAAGTTAAATTAAAATTAAAATGTAAATAAGACTAAAATAAATTAGCAAAACAAATAAATTACAAAATGAACATATTACTTAAAACAAGTATTTTATTTGCACCTTAATTAACTTATATGGTCTGGAACTGACTGCTAAAATATTCATTCAATGTCTTTCTCTTAATCCTCTACAGGGCGAGGAGATGTCTCAGGGGCTGGGCAGATACACCCAGGACAGAGCGCCAATCTATCACCCGGCATTCACTCACTCACACACACACACACACACACACAAAGAGACTATAGAGCAATTTAGAGCAGCCAATTTACCTTAAACCTTGGGAGGAAACTGGAGAGTCCGGAGGAAACCCACACAGACACAGGGAGAACATGGTAACTCCACCCAGATCGGGATTCGAACCTGGAATCCCCAGCACTGAGGGGCGAATATGCTAACCACTAAGCCACCACTGCTAAAACAATATAACATAAATCTTCATACATCATTACAGATGGCATGTTTGCTGCATTTACAAAAACTATATATAATTTGTACACATTTGTGTGTGCTGTTTAGCATTACAGCATATCCAAATTCAAAATTAATACACAAAATAAATCCCCCTAAAATATGTCCTATTATTTTTGTTATTGCCCTGAACATAAATTGTATGATTATTTCTCTCATTAACAGTTCCCCAAAATTTCCCACCCAAGTTATCTCTATCCAGTTGTATGTGTATCACACTCCTACCCTCCGCGTTTCCCACCAGTGTCAAAGGACCAACACAGTGTCTGTGGTCCCTCGGTCACATGGTCTGTTTCTCTTTAGCTTCCTAGTTACAGGATTTCGAGGCACTGTGTAATGCTCAGGTAGGGGTCACTCTCGGTTTCCCCTTCCCCCATTGTCATCCTGTGCTACAGCAGTCAGAAGTGGTTGCTGTCACAGTCGCAGTGAGAAAATGCAATCTGGCCTCCAAACTGTCAGACTGAAACTTGGCAAAGGGATCTTGCATTTTCAGAGCTTAGTGTGCCATTCATTTGAAGGTTTGCTTTTTTAAAAAGAGGTAAATTTATCTGTAGAACAAATGGGACGAATAGGAATATGAAACTCAACTATCCAAACATAAGTCATTATTGTATGACAAGCTCTTAATTTAAAACAAGTTTTTTGTTGTGAATATGAAGGTTGTATTTTTCAGTGTTACTTCTGACAGAATGTTCAGAGAATCAGCTTAACCAATAACTGATTATAAATATGTGACATATGAGAAGGGCACGCGCTGTTTAATGAGAGCATCAAATTGCTGATGTCCAGTGTCTCAATTTATGCACGTGCCATGGGTGAGTAAACAGACCCATCAAATGGAGCATGACTCCACATGGCTTAAGAGTCTCTCCACTCTGCATTAGGGCAGTGACTCATGTAGAACCCTTACATAAGTCACAGCAGTTTATGGATTGATTTAGGCCTCGTTTTCCTCATCTATCCCCCAATGTACAATCACAAGACGACGGAACAGAATACAATTTCTAAATTAGGAAAAATTCCTCTACTAAAATTGTTTGACTTTATTTGTATTATTGACTAAGTTAATGCTTTGCTATTTTACTTGTGCAAATAAATGCATGTCATTTTTGCACAGAAAAAAACTGTACTCAGCTGGGAGTCAAAACCATCATTTTTATTTGTTTTAATTTGTAAAAGTTAAGCTCTTTGCAGCATTGATATTGTTAAAAACATTTTAAAAGATAAGGTACAAAAGGGCATGCATTATTTATACTCATAAAACATATAGTTCCATTCCTTAAATCTGATTGGCTGAGCCGCTTGTCTTGCCGTGACATTATTCACAATAACCCACACCTCTGACTGCTTCACATTCATTTAAATGAGCGATTGAAAACAATGTTTTCTCTGAGATTTTTATAAACTGTGTTCTGCAATTTGGCCACTAAAAAGCAGTATTTGATTGTTAAAGAAAAGGAATTTTTTTACTAGCAGTATAGAGTTTATTAGTGATTTTGTTTTCAGTCAATGCATTTAACAATCAAACCTTGTTTTTTTTTTATTATAGTGTGTTGGTAACTCAAGGTTCTGCATTATTGTGAACAAACCACGGTAAAGAGGTGTAACGCACTCCAATTGTGTGTCCACGTTTCCCTAATCCGTGGTATATTCACAATAATGCACACCCTCTCGTACCTTATTGTAATGCAAAGCCCTCATCCACTGACCGACTTGCTCTCTCATCACTAATTCTCCCACTTTACAAGTACCTACAAAGCTGAAATTATGCATTGTGATTCCAAATCATGTCCTTCAAAAAATTAACCGCTTCTCACTTTCCTAAATTTCATGATTCATTCAATATCGCCTTCAAATGCAAGAATCACCAGTGTCACATTGGGGTCTTCCCAAGAGCCTACAGGGAAAAACTTTGGCATCATGATTACCCATCACGTCCTTGGAAAAACGGGTTCTCACTTTTCTTCTTGTCAAGTACCTACAAAGCTGAAACTAGGCTTAATTATTCCTTATCGTATCATTGGAAAAGCTACTGATTAAGTCACGGAAAAACCAACTGCAAGGACACGGTAGTCGCAACTCACACTATATTCATTCCACATATTTATAGACAATAGATTTTGAATTGTACATTGTTATCAAGTTCTTCACTGTAACATAACGGTATTCCCCCAGTTGTAAACGAATTACAAAAAACACCCTTTCCAGTGATTTATTCACAATAATGCACAACCTCGAATGTGTAATTGCTTTTATAAAACGGTTAAACAAGGTTTAATTCCTAAAATGTGCTAAATTATTAATAAACTGGTCTTCCGTAGTCTGGTTTTTAAAGGCAACATTGATTGCTGAGTAAGAGGATACCGGCTTAGAACTCTTTGGAAATCAGGTCACTGTTTATATTAATCTGTATTTCCATTTATGGTATATGTATTGTATATCACGCATTGATACAAATGAAAAGCGCTCAGAGTTGAGCATTATTGTCACGGTTGGACAAACTAGTCAGCCAATCAGATTCAAGAACCGGACCTACTGGTTTTATAATATTGATTAAATTTGTGATCGGGTGAAACAGTAGGAGGCACCATCACCGCAAAACAACATGACCAATGGGTGGAGTTCATGTACTGGGTTTTTTTCCCTACAGTCCAAAAATTTATAAGCCAGCTAAATTAAAAATCGCCCGCAGTGCAGCATGTGTAAATAAATGCCAATATGTCTGCTCTGTGATGGGTTGGTGACCTGCCTCACTTTCCCCCGCTGATGGCCGGGTTATGGGTCAACAGCCAGTGGAACTTTAATCTTCAATAACTAATAAATAAGTATTAACCTGCGGTACTTTCGAGCTGCTGGTGGTTTAAATGAGGGTGCATTTATTTTTCCTATTTTTTACATTGTTATTATTGTTGTTTTATAACTTACAGACGTTTTTATTACGTGATGTGATGTAAACCAAATTATCAGTTACATTTCTATCCTTTTTTTGTGTGTTTGTTTGCATTCAGTTAATGTGACAATGCTGTTTTCTCTTACATGTACACGGAAAACGAAACGTTTGATTGTTTTGCCCTACTTGGTGTAAAAGCGAGGTATATTTGCAGTTCGTTTCCACTTGCTGGACCGTCTTCATTCCTGGTTCATACAGACTGAACGGACTGAGGCTGTCCAGATGCTTAGAGAAAATGCACAGCTGACGCTCCGAGAGGCTGTACAGACCTCCATCGTAGCAGAAACACACGCAGGCCTTTAGAACAATGCCAGACGAACCCACCCCAAACTCAGACTGAAGATCTGTGTACATATTCACGGCTGCTTGTCATTCATCCACTTTTTCAGCTGTCGAAAAACACAAATAGAAGCGGCTGCGGGTACGATATGTAAATAACCGAAACGTCCTGGCTAATTTGTGGGGGACTTCTGTTACTATAATCTGTTGTCATTGCCACACAAATATGTAGAATTGTGTAAATATGCTTCCATGCTTTTCACAGCTGACATGCCATGATGAGTTTGTATGTTAACGAGAGGGGGGGGGGGGGTCAGAACGGCATCGACTTCCCCCCTCCGATTGTACAAATACCAAGTGTTCTTTGAACTTGTACAGCTTGTACTCTTTTATTTGACCGGTCATCCTTGCTTATCTTCCCATGAGACTTTTCTCACCTGTCAGCAACATTAAAGCTTTGGGCCGAGATCTGTCACTTACACCTGGGCCTTTTCCTATCGCTAGGAAATGTCGAATTTTGTACTTTTTTTCCAATACGCATTAAACTTTAGGATGTATAATCACGTTGAAATGTACTGGATTTCTATATGTATGCAAACTGCTTCATATGTACTATACATGCTGGAGAATGAACATAATAAACTCTTATCATAATGAACTGACTGCATTTATATAATAAGGGGAAAGAATCATAGGCAGCACGGTGGCTTAGTGGTTAGCAAATTTGCCTCTCAGCGGTGGGGATTCCCGGTTCGAATCTCTATCTAGGTGGAGTTTGCATGTTCTCCCCGTGTCTGCGTTCCCCCCACATTCCAAAAACATGAAGGTAAACTGAATGCTCTAAATTGCCCTGTATGTGTGTGACTTTGTGAGTGTGTACCCAGTGATGGATTGGTGCCCTGTCCTGGGTGTATCTGCCCAGCACCCGAGACGTTCTCCCCTGGATGGGCATGGGGAACCCCCCCACGACCCTTATAAAGGAATAAGTGGAAGATAATGAATGAATTTCAGTTATGAAAATACAATCCTCCAAAATTTCCAGAATTTAAAAACATTATAGAACTCAGAACAGCTGATCCTGTTTATCTGAATGTTTTGCAAAGAGGGCCAAAGTTGATCAAGTGAAGATGCCCAATGTTCATTGTCACAATCACCTATATTTTTTTAATGGCAATGAAACCAAATTTATAATACAGGTAGTTCCGGTCTTTAAATCTGATTGGCTGAGCCACTTGTCGATCCGTGACATTATTCACAATAACCCACACCTGTGACCGCTTTACATTTGTATAACTGCAGGATATAAAATACATTTTTCCCCCAATTTTTCATAAGCTGCGTTTTGTATTTTGGCCACTAGATGGCAGTATTTATTTAAACCAGAAACCTTTTACTTGTGGTCAACGTTCATTTTAAAAACGGACAGGATTATGTCACAATCTCGTTTTCAGTCAATGTATTTATGAATTAAACCTTGTTTTTTTATTATAGTGTGTTGTTAACTGTGTTATAAAAGCAATATGGCACTCAAGGTTTGCGCATCGTGCCTAATGACACCTCTTTCCTGTGGTTTATTCACAATAATGCATGTTATTTTTGCTTTAATCAGCCACTCAGGCAAAAGCAACTCTACAGAAATGATTCTTTTAAATTTGACGATGATATTTGAACAAACTGTATAGAATCAATTAGATAAAATTTAAGGTCAAGCAGCTCATATGTCACATTTTCAACTTTTAAAAAATTAGTTGTACAGAGTCAGATGCACACTGCAAAAACAGAAACCTTAACAAGTCAGAAAGTCTTGTTTAATGTAGCTTTTAAAAAAATTTCCTTATTTTAATGAGTCTTAAAATAATTATTTACTCACAAATGTAAATTGGCAGGTAATTTTACTTGATTCTTGTACATTTCATCTTTTATATTTCGATTTTTTGTAGTGCATTCGTGCTTTATCGCAGGCTAATGAGAAATAATCAAAGGCTCCTCCTCTGTCTCTGAAGGTCCTGGAGAGGCAAGACCTCCCTAGACCTCAACCCCATAGAAAATTTGTGAAGGGATGTGTAAGTTGTTGCCCAGCGATGGCCCCAAAACATCACTGCTCTAAAGGATGTCTGCATAGAGGAATGGGCCAAAACTCCAGCTAAAGTGTGTGCAAACCTGGTAAAGGCTTATAGGAAACGTTTGACCTCCGTCATTGCCAACAAAGTTGAGGTATTATACTTAAAGTAAATAAACTTATTTTACACCAAATAAATTTGTTCCCCCCCCCATATTGTCTCTAAGGTATCTTTGTACGTTAGGTAAGTGCAACTTTGATGAAAATTACAGACCTTCCTCATCGTTCTAAATAAGAGAACAGTGGCCCCACTGTGTGTGTATATATATTTATATATATATATATTGGTGTGGCATGGTGGTAATGACAATAATGTCTAAGTTTCAATTACATGTAAATAAATGTTTACACTGGAGGAAATGTCATCACAAGTCCAAGCCCAAAAAGGCCCAGTAAGCCATAGATTTTAGTGTTAATAACTTCGATGTCGTGAATACTAAACAGTAGCGAAAAGTAAATTGATGTAATTATCCAACATTTATTGATACAAAACAAAACAAAACAAAAAAAAAAACAGTGGGCCATTAATTAAAGCCCAATGTTTATACCAGAGTTTAAACTTATCGTAATTTGTCAGGCTTTTAATCATCCATCAACAGTTTGTGTTGGCTCACAAAACAGCCACCTCCTGAAGTACAGCGGATTAAATAAAGCTTTTAAGCACTCTGAACTGGATGCTGTCATATATACACAGTGACCCAATAAAATGTTTAGGCAGCTAAATGGAAATGTCTCCGGGTGTATGTGGATTGCTTAGTGCAGCACACGTTCTCCCGTCGAATACTTTCCCTGCACTCTAGCAATCACAAGGAGCAAAATAAGGCTTTTAATGGTCCGAGTTAAGAGCACACAGCAAGTAAAAGGTTTAGTATGGCTCTCTGTCGAAGCACCGGTGACATTACCAAGTAGACGAGTCACAGAACTAGTGGGATAGGACAGCTTTTTCACAGCGGTCTGAATGTCCAAGAACTCAGATTTGTGTAGGAGTCTACTTGTCTTTCACTTAAACTTGTTAAATATCAAGAAAAGGGAAAAAAAAGAATCTGCATCATGACTAGAACAGAATTAGGCTGAGGACACAGACGATGTTGGCTATTTTGTATGAAAAAGAAAAGTAAATATTGATGTTCCTGATCTTTAATGAAGAAGAGGTTGATATTGTTGGAAATAAGACTCTAAAAAAACAAGAACTACATTTGAACATGATGGTGTGCAGCAGGTTACCTTCATATTGTGGATCTTATCCCATTATCTTCTCTTTAAATCTTTTACTAGCAGTCACCAGTGGTGAATTCCCCATGACTATCCAAGGGGAGAACATTTCCATCAAAGGGGAGCGCTGGGAAAATACACTCACTCACAAAGAGACATATGCTACAGAGGGGCAATTTAGAACCAATTTCCTTTTAATGCATGTTTTTGGATTTTGGGAGAAAACCGGAGAAGTCCGAGACGGAGAGAACATGTAAACTCGAGTGTCGAACGTGTAAATCCATCAATCACATTCCACTTAATTCTACACTCAGGTCACGGGGGAGAACATTTCAGGGGCTTTACAGATACCAAATACACAGATACACTGAGAACAGAGCGCCAAACCATCGCTGGGCACGCACACACACACACACACAACATATAAGGACAATTTAAAGCAGCCAATTTACCTTGAATCCATGTTTTTGGACTGTGGGGGGTAACTAGAGACCCCACAATGACTAGGGGGGAGCATGAAAACTCCACCAAACGTAGGATTTGAACCTGGATCCCCAGCACTGAGGGACACTGCCTAATTTTCCAAAACTTAGCCAACACAGGACATTATTTTCTTATCTCAGCCCCACCATGCTTCACAGTTGCCTGATGCACATTCTTTTTTAAGCACCTCGGAGCATACTGTTCACATAAACTTTTTTCTCATGTGAAAAGGAAACATGGAGTTATTTCAATCAAACATCATAAAAGATCTCTATGCTTTATTTGAACATTTTAATTCTTTTGTATTTCCAGTCTATTAAAACTTAGCTTAGCGTTTTTTTTGCTCATTGGAACATTGTGTACCACTTAGTGATTCATGCTGAAATGATTTTACCCGCGCTGCAAAAATGCTCTTTTACTTAGCACATTATTAGCACTAATGGCACCATGAAGTGGAGACCTTAGCTGGTTCCTCCTAACCCTGAAAGGGTGGAAATACAGTGGAGAGTGAACCTCTGCACAACATGGGAGCTTGTCAGAAATTACTTTTGTATTCCTGTGTAAAAGAAACAGTTGCATAGCATAAAGAATGAATATTATACTATTTGGATACAAGCGTTTGCATGTTGGGCTTAGCGGTTAGCACGTTTGCATCTCAGTGCTGGGGATCCAGGGTCATATCCAGATCTGGGTGGAGTTTCCATGTTCTCCCCGTGTCCACAAGGGTTTTCTCCAGGTTCTGTTTCCACCCACAGTACAAAAGCTTGGTGTATCGGGGTTAAAAGAATGAGGAACAGAGACACGCTTTTTTTGCTGGCATGACACGCTTACATTCAAAAACACTGGGACTTTATTACATTATTCTGTCACAGTTTATAAAACTGCAAACGTCATCAGACGGAGAAGCAACAACGTTGTCGGCTACACCTCTTCTCCCCCAAAGCGCCGCCGTGCTAGCAGATTCAAGGTAAACTGGCTGCCCTAAATTGTGCATAGTGAGTGTGTGAGACTGTGTACCCAACAATGGATCGGCCTGTCTTAGGTCCGAAATGTTCTCTCCTGGATGGGCATGGGGAACCCCCCACATGACCCTAGTATAGGATTAGCCAGAAAATGATGGATGGATGGTTGCATATTCGAACAACGCTTTAAAAATAAGCACATGCAAAAGCTAAGAAAAAAATTCTTAATCTGGACAACAAGACAGTAGAAAGTAAACGGTGTGAATTTTTGCATTTTATATTTTTTTTAATAAATTGTAAATTAATTAGAATTTTAATGGATGCATTCATTTATATTTAACAGCCAACTTTTTTGACAATTATTAGAGAGCTGAATTTTTGAATCTGCTAAATTTTTTGATACCAATCGACGGGATTTGACTGAAAAACCTACGACTAGTTACTTTTGCAAAAGTGGCTACAACCTATGGGTTCAAACTGTTTGTTTAGAGTCTGGAAAACAATGTGTGTAGGCTGTTAAAATTTTTGGGTAGAAGCTAAAAGCCTAAACACATTTTGTTGCACTATAAAGCCAATTCTAGGCCAATAAGCGTAATTTTAGTGATGTTAGTGCCAAAAAGGCACACCAGCTGCACCTACCCTCCAAGTTTGGTACCTGTAGGACTTCTTGGCTGCCTAACAGAATTAGGCCCGAAAATATCATAATATAATAATAAGAAAAAAACTTAAAAGAAAAACTTGAGCAAAACCAATAGGGTTTAAAAGCACTTTGTGCTTGAACCGCACAAAAAAGAAAATAACATCAGATAAGTTTGTATTTTTATTTCATTATTTTTATGCCAATATTGCAGGTTGGTTTAATCCTTTAATGGGATACATTGCTGAGCAGGTGCAATATGTACAAAACAGACAACTGAAACAAACTAATGTTCTATATTTAAAAAACCCAACCCCTCGGTTCACGTTATTGCTAAAATACAACACGGCACAGAACCCCATTCATGGGCCCGATGCCTCTACTATACCGACACATCGGCTTATTATCACTAGAACAATACACTGATGGGAGACGGAGTTGTGGGTTGGTGTGCTGTGGGGTTGTACGAAAGAATGTGAGCAAATGCAAGCTATAGATGAAGTAAGACATACAGAAGTCTGCTAGAAGGAAAAGACACAAAAGTAGATGAATAAGTGCAAAGTTTCATGAAGTAGAAATACACCGTACGGTGCGTCATCCGTCCATTCTTACCAAAAGCATTAAAAAAAAACAACGTGGAAAAAAAAAAGAAAGAATTAATTTAAATTTGTAATGCTTTGTGCCACAGAGTGAAAGATTTAGTTTTTCCCTAAAGCTGCCTCTGGTGCCATTTTTCGGCAGCGCATGAACATCTAAGCTAAAGTCATTTGGCATATTAGAGGACATGCACATTGATCCAAGCTCAATAAAAAACAGCTGCTTTTTGAAGAGCTCAGCGACACAAAAACAACAAAAAGCTTTTCCAGTTTACAAGAAGAAATGCTGCCATCACGTTCACAAGCCGTTACAGACGCAGACAAACCGAATGTGGATGTTTGCTTGGTTGAAGCTCTTGCTATAGAAGTGCAACTGGAGAAAATGGGTGGAGCTTCTCACAGCTGCAATGGTGCATCACAGCTGTACATTAGTATCCCGAAAGATTCTATTCACGTTACGTTAACGTGTCCGATGATGAACAGGCTAAAATACAGGTTTCGATGGGTCTTTTGTTCTTTAGCTTTGTAAGTAAATTAAAGCACATCCAAGTCATTTAAGGTCCTTCATTCGAATGCTCAACACCAGAACGAAAAAAGGCAATGTAAACAACAAAACAGCCAGGATTGTCATATAAGCTTGTTTAGTGAGCCAAAAAATGAAGCGGCGCCGCTTCATGTGAGCATCGGGACCCACGTTGGAACAAGGATTACAAAAAGTAATACAAGCAGGTTAAAAACCTGTATCTTAAAAAAAATAAATACAATTTAGGGGACTTCAGTCAGTATTGAGAGAGTCAATTTCATTAATAACTTAATAATACAATATTAAATCTAATTTTATCTCAGTAAAAAACAAACGTATGAAGGCAAGAAGACCAGGACTCATTAAAGCACAGCTCTATTTTAAGGTTTTTTTATGTTGTGAATAATACTTGGTATATGTTATGCTATAACAGTTAGTCGTCCATATATACTGGAGGAATTTAATTGGGATTATATTAAGATTCTTTGGTGCCTCTTTATTGTGAATGATTTTGTTAAATGCTATGTGAATACAAAAATAACAAATATGAAAAATTTTGTTGCATTTTTTTCCAATTTATGTCCAAAACTTCAGAGTATCTCAGATTAGACATCCTGTTAGTAGGGTACCCAGCTCCAACATTCTCACTGTGGAAGCTTTGGATGTTTTTAGTCACAGACGAGGCCAAGATTCAGGTTCCAGGATGAATAAAGCACACCAGCCTTTTGCCTCTAATGTCTATAATCTGTTTCCAGGGACACCTTACATACAGTAAAGCTGTAAGAACATACTATTATGTAATATTAAGCACTTTAATAAAAGGTTCCTAAGATTATTAGGAACCACACACCTGTCTGTCCCCATTACGGGCCTCAGCACCATGGGGGGTCGGGCGTTCAGCAGCTCTGCCCCTAGATTATGGAATGCTCTACCTCCTGACTTAAGAAACACTGACTCTACTTTACATTTTAAGTCGGGTTTCAAAACGTATCTTTTTAGATCTGCTGCTAGAACTGTTGACAAATAGTATACAATGATAAATGTTCTATTCATTTGTCATTTTATTTTTATTATACCTTATTTTATTTTTTCTGTTTTACTGTTTTATTATTATTTTGTCTTTTTTTATTCAATGTAACGTGACCTTGAGTGTCAGAAAGGCGACGTCAGTTTAAGTCCTGTTTAAGGAATCGCTGCAACTCCTGATTTCAAATTACAGGAGAAATGATTCCTTATATTCATCACAAATGTTAACTCTTCACATTCCACTTAATCTTAAAAAATATATTGCCTTAGTGGTTTCGCACATTCACTCCCGTTAAGATTCAGCTGGTGCGGAAAAGTATCAACTGAACTGTACTGATCCTGGCTTCATATAATTTACACATTTAGCATTTTAAATAATTCATTTCTAATGACTAACATTACAGTTCACCCGTTTCAAGTGAAAACAAAAAAGGTTTGTTTCACTGCTGGTTTGAGAGGTAAATCCGGCCATAACCAGATCATCCTGGGTTTAAAGAATTTTGGATTTTGCTTTGTTTTATGGTACTTTGAAAGAACTTTTTTTTTTTTAAAGTGACATAAGAAGGGCATAAGACGTTCCTAATGAATGTGCTGTTGATTAAAACTGGTTGAGGCTGGTGAAACATAGTGGTTATTTCCACAAGACACAGAATATGATCACCACAATATTGCTGTCAGCATAAAGCTTAAAAGGATAAAACCATATAAAGGTCATATTAACAACAACCATTTCTCCCACTGCTCACCTTATGGTAGAAGACCATAATTGTGAAAAATTGACAGTATACACCACATGGCTCAGAAAAAAAAGATCAGGGAGAGCTGCCGGGCAGTGAGCTGGAGAGACAGGTGCAGTAAAACACGCAGTTCTAATTAAAGGATTTGAAATTTGCTATACAAAGCCACAGAGTAAGTTCTTTAGTTCTGGCTGTAAGTATGAACATTGATATTCCGCTGTGTCTAGGCCACTAGAAACAAATCTATACGTGATGTAGTTAAAGCTCTCTACTTTTGGTTTTACAAGAGGCCACTGCCAACACACCGTAAAAAAACTCCAAAAACAGTGACTTTGCGTCGCAAGATCTTTGGGTAATGTGAGAGCAACAAGTTTCCATCATGATCAGTGTCCAGCCCAACATTAAACAGTCATCTACAGAAATGTCAAAAACAACACAAGGCTGAGCTGAAGAGCTCGGAGTTCACAGGCCACTCGTCCGAGGCATGAACTGCACTGGAAATGTGTTGTTACAGTAAGGCCACGTCAACTAGAAGAACACATCGTCTTCCAAGATAGAAAGAGCGAATATGCCGGAAGACCAAAAGGAATTCTAAATGTTTGAAAACACCAAACAAACGTTAAATCTCTCCAGTTCAGACTTATGACACTGTGTGGGTAAGAAACCGAGCATATATATATATATGACAGTCTGAGTGCACACTATGCACCCCATCGCGACTGAGAGGCCACTGTTTACTCACACAGATTTTAAACCTCGGTATTGCTGTTTCACTGCTCTAAACAAAAGGAAGAGACATGGCTCCGCTCCCCCATCATGGCGAGACAGAAACTATGTAGAATTCTTAAAGGAAGCATATTCGCGCAGTATTCCAGACAAGGCAGAGGCGTTGCTTAAAGCTTTTCCTTCCCCCCCAAAAAAAATTGGTAAAAATCGATAATAAAAATAGACCCTCTGTGTTTTTTCCCAAAGTTTACAGAAAAAACAACGATTGAGTCCCATATTAAACCTAGAATTAACAGAAACAGAAAACCAAACATACGTATGAAAAAAAATGATAAAAAAATATACGTACTTAGACATGTATACGTATTTCGATAAACAAAGCTATGCACAGGAACCAGGCAAGGCTCATAAGCACCTTAAAAAAATCCCATCGCAAAAAAAAAATATATATATATATATATATAAAAAGGTAACAACAAAAAAAGGATAAAGATTGAGATCATCAAGACAATCTATTTGGTAACAAAAGAGTACTATATGTCATAATACAAAATGAAAATTGTACCTTTACTAAAGCTTATACAATAACCTTGGTCCAGTGAAACCATCGTTTTCACTTATTGAATGTGACTCTTGTCTCACAAGTCCAGACTCAGTCATGGCAACATGCCAGATCGTGTATCCTTCACTTAAACCCAATTAGGAAAAGCAGAAATCAAAAAATCCAAACGAAAGGGGGGATTTTTGCTTAAATGCGTCACTGTTGAGTTCAGGTGCCTGGAAGCAAATACGTGCAGGATCCCTTTTACCTGTTCGTAACCACATGAAACTCATCCAGGCTTATTTTCTTCCATCTGCCTCCCATTCTTCATGTTCCTCTGCTTTCTTTTTTTCTGTGCGCTTTAGTTGGGTAATGTAAATGCAGCACTCCTGTTTTTATATTGTA
>JAOUQT010127836.1:0-19078 GCA_025769995.1 Xyliphius kryptos | reverse complement strand
TCTGTCCCACGTTATCCCCTCCACTCTACCCATGCACCAATCGCTTTACATCAAGCATCCCCCCCCCCCCTTTACTCTACCCATGTGCCACTTGCTATACACCAAGTGCCCCTCGTCATCCCCTTCACTCTTTGCACCAATCGCTATAGAGATGACACATGCCAAGCGCCATCTATCATAGATAGCACTGCTATAATTTATATTTCACATTTTATACTTTTGGGCGGCATGGTGGCTTAGTGGTTAGCATGTTCTCCTCTGGGGATTCCGGGTTCAAATCACAATCTGGGTGGAGTTTCCATGTCCTCCCCTTGTCTGTGTGGGTTTTCTCTAGGTTCTCTGCTTTCCTCCCACATTTTAAAAACATGGATTCAAGGTAAATTGAATGCTCTAAATTGGCCCATATAGTGTATGTGTGTGTGTGTGTGTGTGTGTGTGTGTCTGTGTGTGTGTGTGTGTCTGTGTGTGTGTGTGTGTGTGTGTGTGCCAATGGATTGGCTCCCGGTCCTGGATGTATCTTCCCAGGGCCCTAGATGTTCTCCCCTGGATGGGCATGGGGAACCCCACCGTAACCCCAATAAAGGAATAAGTGGAAGATAATTGGTGGATGGACATTTTCAAATTATTTAACTATATCTATAAATCTTAAAATGTTACTTTTCGAAACTGAAAATGACTTTATGGCGAAACTGGGTTCGTGAGCCACAATTTGGCTTTCATTTCATGTGATACAAATGACAAAGTCACCTTGAATTCTTTAAACCTTTAGATTCTGCAGATCAAACAGAAAGGTCCTGCCACCTGGTTCACTCTTCATCATCTCATCCTTCTTCTCTGACGGGTCATCGGGAGTCCACAGTGGGCGTTCCTCGAGCAGACGATGTAAACATACCTGTATCATTCAGGTCCCTGGTTGCAGCAAGAACCACAATGAACCTCGTTATAAACTGCAGATCTTCATCGTAAGTTGAGTGGCGTCGTCGAGGTTAAAGAAGACTCAGCGCTCTGATCCTGTGAGGTGTCAGATTAAAGACTTCTTTAAAAGATCTGGTTTCTTCAGTGTCCCGACTCCTCGGAGGATGAATGAGCTTCCACCTCTGGTCTTCAGCCTTCACGTGTCACATTGTTCACAAAAAACCTTTCAGTCTGAAACAGAAAAACGTAATAGTGTAGTATTCAAATCATTTATTGTGAAATTCACTGTGATTATTATGGAAACACACCCACACACACATACTTATACACACGTGTGCACACGGTGTGTGAAGTCCATACTTTGGCTCATTTGAATATTCTGTATGTTTATGACACATTTATGTTTTTGGTACAAAGATAAATAAACATACACATCTCCATAAATGTTGATCACCACGCAGCGTGTGAATGCCTTTATGTCCTGTGATCAGTTAATTGCTAATAAACCTCGTCAGGTTTTATTTATCCCAGGTAGACATGTGTGGGATTTATGCGTCACACTCGTGATTTGCATATACATATCATCAGTAATTTATTTACCCGTAGTTAAAGCTGTCAGAGTATATTATATATGCAGTACTTACATTTACGCTGATCTGTAGATGAGCTGAGAGCTGACGTTTATTTCGGCGCAGATCCGAGTCAAACTGGTCCGATTCAGAATTCTGAGACAGAAAGTTGCAGTCTGATGTCACACTACACCGTACACACTGCAAATGTAATTAACGAATGACCTTCAGTAACGAGCTGAGCAGGTATTAAAAGGTTAGTACCTTTAGAAGATGGGTTTTGAGAGGAACCACTTCAGTTTCTGCAATTAGCCTCCAGATCAAACACCTGACTAATCACCTTCCATCCATCGTCAATTAAAAGGAATTTGGTTAATTAGACACACAGACACTTATAGATGTCAGCAATGGAACCCCATACACATTACACCCACAGCAGCGGGTTAACCCCCCCCCCCACCAGCTCGGCTATGACATTTTGGAGTGTGTCTGTGGAAATGTTTGCCCATTCACCCAGCAGAACTGTTGTGAGGTCAAACACTGATGTTAGGTGAAGCGAATGTCTACAACCCCATTGATTTCTCATCAAAGTTGATGAACCTCTATAGACTTGGGAAAGAGAAAATGTCCTTCCCTAAACTGTTCTACTCATGTTGTAATACATACACTTGTCCAAAATGCATAGCTATGTCTCTGCCCATTTCCTTCCATAGTGTGTGAGACTGAATGAAAATGTAAGATTTAGTTAAACACCAAGACTTGTTTATTATCAATAGCGGAATATCTGTGCTGCACTATGGGGGAGAACAATTTATATATTTTAAATATTTAAAATAAACGTATTATTATAGAGTAAGGTTTGGGGCGATTAAAAATCTGAAATGAATATGTAGAATGAATATAGTGCGAGTTTTGACAACGCACTTGCTTTTCTCATGTGAATTTAGGTTTTCCAAGGACGCGATAAGGAATGACGGAGCCGAGTTTCAGCTTTGTAGGTACTCGTCAAGACCCCAATCCATCCGAGATGTTGCGTTCGATGGCGATACCGAACAAAAAATGAAACATAGGAATGCGAGAACCCGCAATCATGGTGCCAAGTTTCAGCCTTGTAGGTACTCCAAGACCTCAATGCTTCCGAGAAGTTTCGTTCGATGGCGATAGCGAACAAACAATGAAACGCAGGAAAGCGAAGACCCCAAGACCCAAATGTTTCCGAGGTGTTCCGTTAAATGGCGATTGCGAACGAACAATGAAACGTAGGAATGTAAGAACCCGCAATCATGGTGCCAAGTTTTAGCCTTGTGGGTACTCACCAAGACCCCAATGCTTCCGAGATGTTGCGTTCGATGGTGATACCAAACGAACAATAAAACTTAGGAGAGTGAGAACCTGCTGTCATGGTGCCAAGTTGTAGATACTCGCCAAGACCCCAATGCTTTTGAGAAGTTGCATTCGATGGCGATAGCGAACAAACAATGAAACATAAGAAAGCGAGAACAGAGAATGCTTTGTAGGTACTCAGAAAGACCCTGATGCAACGCTGCCGGGGTTTTACATTCATTGGCGATATTGAATGACCCATCGATCATAGGAAGGTGAGTAGTGCATAACGGACATGATCTGGAATCTCAATGCCAAATTTCAGCCGTGTAGATACTCGGGAAGTGAGAGAATTATGGTGGAATGACTTTCCCAACACCATCCGTAAGACTGGTGCCAGCATTTTGAAGAAACCTTTCAAAACTCTCCTCCTCCACAAACACATTAAACAAAAAATAAAGAAACAAGGCCGTTCAAGTAATGCGCAGGGTTGATGGTACGACAGTGTAGAGATAAAAGTGTCTTTGCCTTTTGAAGGGATACATTATATTTCCCTAATTAATTTGATTATTAGAAACTATTACCACATAACCAACTTCTATCTCTCCTTCATAGACCCTTTACAATTCGGTCAACATCAAACCCATCAACCAACCAGCTTCATCCGCTGGAATAAATGAAGAACAGCCAGAGAGGTATTGTCTGTGTGTATAAATATCTCGGTGCAGATGAGTAGAAGACTGAACTGCACTGCCAAACCAAATAAGGCCTCACTAATGCACATTATGTCATTTAGCTCTATAGGGTTTTTACCAGAAATAGAGAATGCCTCGAGATAACTACAGCGTGGATGTTGGTAGTCGACCCCCTCAGTGCCCAGCGATGTGAAAGCAATAGGAAAGGGACAAGAGGATGGAAAAGAGAGAGGGAGGAATGAAAGGAAAAGCTGAAAGACAAAAATAACTAGGAGTATAATAATCAGGAGATCTCATGTGTTCATGAGACTGAAACTCTGGTCACTGCATGGAAACCAGTAGTACATGATATGTTACAGCAGGTTTAACTTCATGTTTCTATAATGATTATGAAACGCCATAACAAGAAGATGAGAAATGTGAGAGAACATCTCAAGACGGAAAGTTAAAAAGAAACCAGCTGAACTGCAGGATCGTAAATGCTGACCATTTGTCGATCAGGGTCAGTGTTTAAATCCAGGTGACCCATCTTAATTTATCAGCTAATTATTAATCTGGGTTCATAAATTCTGCTCTCTAATGGTTTAAGATTAAATCTGCCACAAACGCAAGAAAACTCGTAACTGTAATTGCAGCAACAAAAAAAAAAAATACTGTATTGACCCAGGTATCGAACCGAGGAGAGCGTGGTGGAGGCTTATGTAACCAACAAATGTCTGCTTTAATTAATTAGATCCTGATTTACACATATATACACACACACACACACACACCCACACAGAGGTATATATATATACACACATATACAGTTTATTACAGCACCGATGTGGATTATTAATGAAACAAAAGAACCAACCTATAAGGCTGAAACTTGGCATTGAATTTGTCTAGCATACTCTTTGAAAAAGTACCACATACCATCTGAAACAATGGATACAGGAGGCCCATGGTAGCATTTCTTGTGGGGTATTGCTCTCAGGGTGTGAAGAATGGAAGAAGAATTGTGTTGACAATTCAACACAATGGGTTTCACTGTGAGCTCTTCCTTTAGTGGTTTACAGTCGCTGCTCCAATTTACAAATGTGCTAATAAGTCAATAAAGAATAAAGCTACATTAAAAATGAGCGCACCATTGTTTTTCTTGTGCAATTCTCTATGTGTTTGATGTGTCACATGATCCTCTTTCCATTAAAAAAAGGAGAGTTGAATCAAAAATGGCAGGCCGCCATGGGATTCACCCAGCCTCAAATGTTTCCCCCCTCCCATGTACTAATATGCCCCAAACGGTGAGGTTTTCCATTTTATCAGGATGTATTCATACTTATGGCCCACCCATTGATATGTATATATAAATGTATTTAAAGCATATTTAGGCATTAAAGCACAAGGTCACCCCTGATACAACAACCCCTGAGCAATGAGCCTTAAGGGCCACATTGGAACATTTGGTAGAACGTTTGAACCCACAAGCTTCAGATTGAAGCCCAACACTCAAACCCCTCCCCACAGGAACAACCTTCCAACTTCATTTATCAAGAACTAGTCACAAAGGAAAGAACATCAGGAGGGGGGAAATAAACATGAAAGAGACTCTGTAGTCATTCCATCATTGCCGGATGAGAACAAAGGCCATAACCCTCGCAGAACCCTGGGACACGACAAGCGAGGCAGAGCAAGGGCGGGTCAAATGAGACCTGACAGTATGTGAGTAAGACAGAGGGCTGATGGGACAGCAGGACACGCAGGACAGCCATATGCCCCATCCCTCAGGGGCTTCTGGGAAGAAAGCGAAGAGGTGACGCACTACAACCACCCGTCACCGCGGGAACACTGGAGAGTGACCAACAGCCACCAAACGCAAAAATAGCCTCAGGCGAGACGTTCCTCGATCACAGAGGGTTAAATGCTGGAACATTCATCCTAATGAAAGAATTTCGATCCGCTCAGTTAAAATTAATAACGATTCCGATGTTAACGAATACAGGATTTACATTCCATCCACACGTTCTGTGTTAAAGAATAATTATATTTTATTTAAATATTTGGTTATTGGTGAATAAATCGTTTTAAAAAGAAATCTGATACTCGTACCATTATTATTATTTGTAAATTTTTAGTTAAACACATGAGGTTTCCATCATTTTCCCGAAACTGTAAACAATGTGACGGCGACGCAATGAACTCAGAGCGAGGTGTTTTCTCGGATCGCTGTCTAATATGTGGCCTCATTAACACCGATTGAGTCCATTAGCTGTTTGTGTGCTGTTACCGACAAATCTGCTACGTCTTCCCGTCGCCTCCATCTGCCCCCCTCTTCCACACCCCCACTCTGATTAAATAATAAATGATCAATATCCACACAGCAATCGATCGAGCGCTGCCATCGATCCAGACCTGGGAGACGTGATGAAAAAGGGACAGTGTGACAGCCTGCGGCGTCATGCATCAACCCCCTGGACTCCGAGGACCGGGCAGGAAGAACAAGCAGCCGTTTGTAACTCAGAGCGGCGGCTTCGGCTCTGTGACAAAGGAGAGTTGATGGCTGATGGTTGCAACCTCTTGGGAGTGTGCGATGGTGCAGAGCTACACCTGGCTGGGTTTGCACAGCGGGGATCAAAGAGTCATGACTCTCGTTCAAATCCTGAATAATTATTTGTTGATCAGTTTTTTTTTAGGCTCCTCTGATTAAACGTATCACCTCTCGGGTTCATTTTCACGTTTGAATCTGGATTGTAAATGTTCCAGGTCTCTTCGTGCTGAAGGCAAATGTGGGTTCATTAGCTGTAAGATATAATGCTGGTCACTAAGACGGTTCCTCCTCAGATACTGGGTTAGAACTTTCATTTTGACCTTCGAAAAAGGTTCCCATATGTAGATTTGAGACAAAACTAATGAGTCTTTACCTCATACAGAGATGTTCATGTTTTCGCCTTTCTGAGTCTCTCCTCCTTGGATCTCCCTTCTCCTTGGGTTTTTTCTCTTTGAGTCTCTCCTCCTTGGGTCACTTTGCTTTGAGTCTCTCCTCTCAAAGTTTCTTCTCTCTGAGTTTCATCTTCTTGAATCTCTCCTCTTTGAGTCTCACCGCTACGAGTCTCTCCTCCTTGGCTCTCTCCTCTCTTCTCCTTGGGTTTTTTTCTCTTTGGATCAGTTCTCTTTGAGTCTCTCCTCATTGGGTCTCCCCTCTTTGATGCTCTCCTCTTAATGTTTCTCCTCTCCTTTGAATCTATTCTTCTTGAGTTTCTTCTCTCTGAGTTTCTTCTCCTTGAATCTCTCCTCTTTAAGTCTCACCACAATGTGTCTCCTCCTTGGGTCTGTTCTCTCCTCTTTGGATCTCTTCTCTTTAAGGAACTTTTTCTCCGAGTCGCTTCTCACTAGGTTCAACAAAGTCTGAGGAGAATCGGCCAATTCAAGAGCAGATTTAAATGGTGATATTTTACCGCTGTAACTGATGCATCAGAATCCACAAGAGCTAAAAACTTGTGGAGATATGATCCAAAAACTTTCCTAATGTCCTGCAGTTTTCTAAAAAGCTTTGAACAGACTGCGGATTTTTGTCAGTGTTTTGGAGATCAGGCATCGATTTTGGGCAGCGAGGCCTGGTTTATCGCTGAAACCATGTTCGCTCATCCCAAGAGTACAAGGTAAAACAGGAAAGTAAAGTTCTTTCAGAAACCAGAATAAAGATTTAGTTCCACTGATGCAGTGAATTGAAAGTTGTGTTCAACCAAAAGACTGAATACTTTGGGAACTTGTTTCGAGTAGCATTTCAGCCTGGACTAATGAAATAAAATATTAAGTCTGATAAAATACTGTCTGATCTAATTTCCTGGCTGATCTCCCTCATGCATGTGCCAAGAATTAGCATTTACTGTTCAATCAATCAGAATGTCACTGAGGGTCATATCTCAGTGTCCAGTTCAGCGCTCATTAGAGTTCTGCAGAGCAGCTTCTCGCTCTCTTCCACTCATTAACCTAAATGATTGAAGGTGATTATCTGAGCCATGTTTAAATCACGCAGAAGAACCGCAACGATTTTCTAAAACCCCAGTCACTTTACTTATGATGTAGAGTCATGCAAATGAACACTGCGACTTTTACGAGCTTTAAACAAGTCAGTTTGACATAAATCAGGAATTTAAGCATAGTGCAGTAAACTTTTATCACAAAGTTCAACTCCAAGAGAAGAGCGAGGGCCATGGTTCACGCTCAGGTAACGGTATAACTGACCACCAGAGAGGCGTAATTGCAGTTACCGAAACTCTCCATCATGCATAGGCATTAGTACGTAACATTATATGGAAGGTGATGAGCTACTCGAGCTCAGAAACGCAAAGTGCTCGGACACCAATGACAAATGAGATCTTGGAAGATGTGATGTGATTATATCTGACTTGTTGCGAGAGATTTGATGGCTTTTGCTGAAGTAGAATCAAATCTCGTGACTAAGACCATCTCATCAGCTTGAAAATGTGACAGACGGGATAGGAAATGAGCACAGTGTAATTGAAGGTAGCTGGCTCTTCCTGCACTCACAAACTTCTGTATGCTCAGTCAGCCTCCACATCCTGCCAACTTCAGTACTGCAGGAACTCGTTCAGCACCAACCACCATGTGGACAGCAACCAGTTTACTTTATATTAATTACAGAGGAAAGGATGTGACACACTGTGAGTATAAGATCACAGATAACAAAAAACAACACACAAGAATAAAAAGAGGTAAATCCAGATGTTTAGGCAAACAGACATCAGTCAATCAGAAGAAGAATTAAAATCTCGAAGGGGGAAAAAAATACTCCAAAGCTTCTCCTTTTTGTAGAGACTAAAAGAAAACCTGCACTGTTTGACAAGAGGTCAAGATCTGCATTAAAAACTTCAAAGATGGATTTTTGGGATTATTATGAGTTGTCTGCAGAAAACACACTTGTTTATGAGAACGTTCTGGAGTGGGTTTGTTATGTGCTGAGGATCTTAGTCATTTTTCAAAGTTATCATTATTATTATTATTATTATTATTATCTCGTTCTTTAAATGAAACAGATCTCTTTCCCTTGAGAGCTGTGTCATTAACTTTGCCTAATAGCTGCGTGGACTGCCTTCATCAACGACGTAGTGAATGGAAAAGAAACACTTCCCTTTCTCCTCTCATTAAACGTATCACATCTCAGGTTCATTTGCATGTTTGAATCTGGGTTGTAAATGTTCTGGGTCTCTTAGTGCTGAAGGCTAAAATCATGTCAGTTCATAGTAAATTGTTCTCCCTCTGTATACTTTCTGTACAATAAACTAAATCACTTTTTAATGCACTGTGCAGAAGAGAACGAGCCTCACTACCTGTAAGGTAAAATGCCGGTACTTTAACCTCGGGTACTTTCATTTACTGGGTTAGAACATTCATTTTAAACTTTAAAAATGTTCCTATAGTTAGATTTGAGAAAAAACAAATGTGTCTTTACCTCAGACAAAGGTGTTTTATGGTTTGATTTTTAAGGTGAGTCCTCCCCTCTCTCGTCCTTTGGTCTTTTCTCTCGGAGTTTCTCCTCTCTGACTCTTTCTTCTTTGACTCTCTCCTCCATTAGGTCTTTTCTATCTGAGTTGTCTTTGAAAATTGACACTCTGAGTATCTCCTCCTTGGGTCTCTTTTCTTTGAGTTTCTTATATTTAATTCACTCCTCTCAGAGTTTCTCTTCCTTCTAACTTCCTTGAGACTTTCCTCCTTTGGTTGATTTAAGTCTCTCCTCTATGAGTCACTACTTCTTGGGGGCCCCTTCTGAGTCTCTAGTCTTTGGGTCTCTAGTCTTAGGGTCTCTCCTCTTTGGGTCTCTCCTCTTTAGGTCTCTCCTCCTAGCGTGTCTCATCTTTGAGTCTCTTCTCTCAGAGTCTCTCCTCCGAGGATGTCTCATCTTTAAGTTTCTTGACTCATTCCTCTAAGAAGCTCTCTTTTTTTTAAATGCCTGTATAAGACACACAGTTAATTACCACAAACATATCCTAGGTGTTAGCCATCACCTCACCTAAATCTCTGGTTCTGCCTCTAAATCATAAACCCACGCTTCTTCTCCAACATTAATTTCAGACTTCATACATTGTCTTCTGGATTAACGGGCAAAAGTTTGAACAGACACACTACTGAAACGCTTATGAAAAGCCCTCCCAGGGAAGTGTAAGCTATTGAAGCTGTGAATAAAAGACCGATTTAAATTGTCATCAAGCTCCTGTAAATGTAATGTAAAGGTTAACATATTAATTAACTTTCAGTTAATCATGTTTTTGATATCAGATTATTATTAAATCAAGGACGAAAGATTACAGAAGAAAAGTAAAGGAGATTTAATGTACATTAAAGCTAATAGTTTTTTTTTTTTTTTACATTTTAAGAATTTGTGAGTGTTAAAGATAACTGAGGACTAATTTACTTCTCATTCCTGAATCTAATTCGCTTTTAAAACGGTAATGATGTGAGCATTACTAATGACACTCAGCCTCGTTCACGTCCTGCGTCTCCCACCAATAATTTATTTAATTCTGGGACGTGTAAAAGAAACGTCAATAGGACTCCAGGAGGAAACTAGCACGTTCTGCTAGCGCTGCTCAGTCAATTTTCCTCGATTGCAGCGAGGAATTATGGGAGGTGTTCCTAAACCTAATAACAAACCTAATTGACTCCACGGACCCATAGAACCCTCATTAGCTTTGCTCACACAGCAATAAAAATAAATTAACCAATGGGGTACCATTACATTTTATGCTGGAGCTCCATTGTACTACGAAGCGGATCTTGTGCTTTACAATCCGAGGACAGCACTTTAATAAAAAGTCAGATCCAGAGTGTAAACGTCAGTTCCTCTGGTTCTCAGACACAGTTTCTCAGCTGAGCTTGTTGGAGGAACCATGAGACGTTTCTATCCATCAAGTTTTGTCACCCAGCAGATTACTTACACGTTGGATCCTCGACTCGACTGACAACTGGCTTTTGTTGGAGGTCTAAAGTTATTTGCAGCTTTGAAATACTGGAATAAAGAATAGATGGAATTGATGAGAAACAGAACCATAGAGAAAGATCCCATCAGCAGGGAAGGTCCTCAATAAGCATTGATGTCCTTCACCACATTTAGTCCACTCAGGTCATACCTTATAGAGAAAGGCAGACAGTAACACAAAGAGAGAAAGAAAGAAAGAGAGGGGGAGTGCGATCTGGGGTCCACTCAGTGATCACAGCTACACCAAATAGGACGACCATCCAAAAGAATCCCTGCATGCAGAATTCTGCAGAATGCTTCTTACAGTCCAAAAAAAATACCAACTCTCGCCTACCCGACAGAATTAGGCCATTTTCCCCAATTATATACATCCATCCAACATTTTTGCGTATATATTTTTGTAAATTTGCCAAAATCTTTATTTCAATTCTATAATGTTAAAACCTATTTCATAATCTTCAATTCTATTTTTAATTTTTCTTACTGTTTTTACTTTTGTTGTAATTTATTGTGTTGCTTTTTGTTATTTTTTATTATTTCTGTAAGGCTTTGGCAATAATTCTGCATACAGTCATGTCAACAAGCTACTCTAATTCCTGAGAAAGAGACTTGACTTTAAATATCTTTTTTCCCCTAAATATCCTTTTTTTTTAGATTAAAATAAATTTAAACAACAGTAATGCTTCATATAAAAGGATTTAAGATTCTGGGCCATAAAAACTGTAATATAAGGTCACGGTCATCAACACCATTCTTTAAAAAAAGTCTTTGAGTCTGTTGGTCATTTTAAAAAAGGCAAATTCATCTCAGAGTCTGGCTCTGATGAGCACCGGAAACATGTGCACTGGATCTACTGATCCTGTTCCTCATCTTTTGTGTTTCTCGTGAGTTTTGCTTGTCCCAGCAGATAAATAAAAAGACAAATGGTCTGTTTTTGGGAGGCTTTATTTTCAGGCCCAAACACATAAATGAGAGAGCGAGAAAGCGAATGAGATGTGTTTACTTTCTCTGGTTCCAGAAATTATAATGGAGCCTAATAGAATAAAATCTCAGATTAAATTGAGACCTAAATAAAGAAAATCTATTGTGCATCCTCAAAAGAGATTTTTAAATGTAGGACTGGGTTCAAAAATCAATTAATGAATACAAGCATTTCAAAAACAACTAAAGTGCATTGTAGTGTGAACATGACAGAAAGAGCATTCATACCAGCGGCTACGAACGGTGTGAAGCCATTCCACACGGCTCTGTCAGGAACCGCATCCACTCACATCCATGAACCGACAGGCACGTCAAGGACGAGTGAAGGGCATCAGGAGCAGACACAGAGGGTAAGCACATCCCTCCAGTTCCCATCCTCTTCTGCTTGCATTACACAGGGTGCAGGATGACGGCCGGGCCTCACAGCTGACCCCGGCGCTGTCAAAACTCATTACGGTCTCTCTCTTTCCGGAGCAATCCAAGGTCAGCGTGCCTTCGAGCCCTTTCCCCTGCCGGCGATGGAGTCTGGAGTGGCGGCACACGGAGATTCAAAGCGTAATTACTGTTGAGAAAGTGTTAACGTGAAGAGAGAGCAGAGAGAGAGGTCTGTGTTTTAATGAGCAGCATGGAGGAGCTTTAGCCGCTGCGGGGTCAGAGAAGGCAAACACACAACTCGAGATTATAAATAAATCATAATGATTAAATCATATGTCATACACGGACTAACATATGGAAAAACATGGGTGTGTGTAATCCATGTTTCCAACAGTTTGAGGAAGGCCAGACTTTTTCACGGATCCTGCAACAAAGGCAACAACTGAGAACAACTTTGGTCAGAGCAATGTGCGGGTGTCCAAAATCAAGTGTTTTCATTTGTCATTCCAACAATATACAGTGGTGTACAGAACACAGTGGAACAAAACCACATTCTTCAGGAACAAGGTGCTACACAGGACAGCAACTACACAACCCAACATAAAGTGCACATGTGCAACAGCTCATGCAAAACAAATTTATGATAAATCCAGGACAATAAACATTCACGTGATGTATGTAAGGAAAGAGTGCAGTTGGCCCACTAGTCGTGTGAGCCAAAAGGTCCAAAATATGTACAAGGGTCTATCCATCCATCCATCCATCCATGCCATTCAGGGGAGAACATCTCAGGCGCTGGGCAGATATACCCAGGTCAGGGCGCCAACCCGTCGCAGGGCACACACTCATTCACACAGCCACACACTATACAGGGCAATTTAGAGAATTCAAATTTACCTGGAATCCATGTTTTTGAAATGTGGCAGGAAACCAGAGAACCCGGAGGTAACCCATATGGACACGGGGAGGACATGGAAACTCCACCCAGATCGGCACTCGAACCGGGAATCCCTGAGAAGCCATCGTTCCACCTGTATTGTTTATAACTGTAAAAAGAGGAAAAAGTGTATTAGCATTGTCCAAGCTAAATAGGTCAGAGGTTAAAGTGTACAATGTATTTTGTCAATATTTGGTATCAGAAGTTTGTGAGTTTGTGAGAGCGAGAGAGTTTAGTCCAGTCCTTCATGTGTGTAATTGTTCACATAGGGAGGGGTAGCTCAGTGGTTAAGGTGTTGAACTATCAATCAGAGAGTTGTGGGCTCAAATCCCAAATCCACTGAAGTTACCAATGTGGGTTTGGATAAGATCGTCAACCACTTAACTAATTGTTAATGTAAATGTTCATACCTGGTTGTGGTTATTCAAGAGTGTGAGCCTCGAGGAAGAAACTTACCTCTGGATGTGAAGGTCTGAATGTTCTGGTACCTTTTTCCAGACAGCAGGAGAGTAAAGAGAGTGTGTGAGGGGTGTGTGTGATCATCCACCATGCTGGTTGCTTTGCAGATGCAGCGTGGGGTGTCAATGGAGGGGAGAGACACACCCATGATCCTCTCAGCTGTCCTCACTACCCGCTGCAGGGACTTCCAATCTGATGCAATTCGAATCCCAAACCAGGTGGGGATGCAGCTGCTCAAAATGGTTCCACTGGTGAGGATCGGAGGTGGAAGATGTGCCTTCCTCAGCCTTTGAAGGAAGTAGAGTCGCTGTCCCAGTATTTTTGTCCTCATTTCCTGCTCTGATTGTTTCCAGCCCGTTGGTTTTTGCAGATTCAGCTGTTTCTCATGCTGATGGGGTGGCATCTCAATGGCTAGGATGTTGGGCTAACAATCCAAGGGTTGTGGGATCAAATCCCAGGTCCACTGATGTAACCAATGTGGGTCCTTGAGCAAGACCTTTAACGAGTTTTCTTCATTGCTCAAAGTGTCTGCTAAATGACCAAATGTTAATGATGGCGTATGATGGTGTTATTGGGGCTACAGACCAAACTGGGGCATACTTATGTCTGTCGATGTAAAAACAAAACCAGTTTATAAACCATTGCAGCTCTATATTATGGAGATTTAGATGTTAACGATGTTCTTATTTTGGGTTTCAATGAATTATTAGTAGCCTATATTTTTCATGAACATTAACTTCTATGGTTCATTGCAAAGCCCACATGTTGATAGCCATCTCTCGCTCTTTTTCTCTCTCTCTCTTTCTTGGCGGTAATGGAATGATGAGTTGGTCAGTCTCATTCACACATCATTAAGCAGCGATTTACAGCGATATGACCCCGGGACATCTGCCACCTGGCTCTCGTCTCCATGACGACCAGTCGCTAACAGACATCTGTGGTCTGGGTACCCCAAAAGGCTTAAACGCACACACTTTACATCCTGTAATTACCTGAAGATTGATCGTCATGTGGATGCTTCAGCTATGGATTTCTCTTTTGTCCAGAGAACAGTCCTCTGACCCGTCTTACTGGATGGAAAACCCAGCCCAACCCATTTGTTGTATGCAATGTCGGATCCATCAGCAGACTTCGGTCAGCTTGGAAGGCCGGTGGAGCCACTCCCCTAAAGCATGTTGTTGTAAAACCATTAAACATGGAGGATCTTTTGCAGGTGGACGTGTAAGTGGCGGTCGAGAGGTTTAAAGCTTGCTATGAACGGAGATGGGCTCCAATAATAACTCAGTAACTCAGAAAATACATCCAGCTTAAGAAGGTCGTCGCCGTTTTGGGAAAAAGGGGGAAGGTGGGCAGATCTTACATTAAACACATCTGTCCTCACTCAGCTTTAATGAATCTGCTTCTGCAGTTTACCACCTGCAGTCCCTGTTTTTCATCATGTTTATTAAAATCCAGCCTGAGCGGATCAGCACATACACATGCCGGAGCTCCATGGAGTCGTGATTGAATGGTGGGGGGAAAGATGAAAGCAGGCTGATCACACCCATCCGCTGCAGATTAGATATGTAAACGGCTTGAGGCAGGATGGAGACGGAGTAAGACTGATCACTGTGCATTTACTCTGCATGTGGCATCTGATCAGATCCCTAATTCAGGCCTTCATTGGTCCCTGTAACAGCAGCACCACCCTGTGTTTAGCGGCTGACACGACGCCTCGTCCCTCATCTCTCCTCGTTCTCAATAGCAAAGCCTGACTAATTAGCTGGGCCGTGTTCGATGCATTGTTTTGCCCTAAAGGCCAATAAAGCCCCAAAGTCATAGGCAGGATGTGCTGAACACAGAGGAAAAGCCCAGCACTCTAATCCATATCGCGAGGCTGCAGCCAGGCTCAGCCCCTTCTCTGCCCATAAAAGTCCACCTTAACACCTTCGCTTTATGAGTAAACTCGCTGGAGATACAGGTCAGCGGTTTCGAAAAGTGGTTTTACTTTACCCAAGGGAGAGGATATTTTCTTTTAGCAGCAGCTTTTAGGAAATGGTGCATTCAGCACCCCAAAATAAAGGCTAACCAAGCTGACCTCTTACAGGGTGGTACATTGTGTTTCTGTTTGTTCCTTTACTTTCAGTCAAATGACTAATGAACTGATCCATCTTGTTACTCCGGAGTGTTCTGACCATAATCTCCAAAAACTCAATCTAGCAGGTTGGCACTTTGTCTGAAAGATGACCGCGTGGGGCCATTCCTCAGTTTTAGTCAGCTCATTCAGCACTGGACAGCGACTCAGTGTTCACCTGAAGACATCCAGGTTAGCACCTTGGACAGCACACCTGTCAATTTCATAGTAATATGTGAGACCTAATGTACTCAACGGAAACTCATGCAAAAACAGGAAGAACATGCCAAATTCACAAAGACGTATCTTTGTGAGCGACCAACTAAACGAGAATAAATTTAACCTCAGAGTGAATTATTATGTCAACTTCACTATTTGGGAAGTTGTTTGGATTGTGGGAGAGAACATGTAAACTCCCCACACAAAGAACCCAGACGAACTGTCTCACTATCACAGGCAAGGCGGTATGGCTGTGAGGAGACAGACACCTGGACAAGGCATGAACCACACCTTTTACCTCACACTCTTTTTTGTGCATTCTGACCCGATGCTGCAACAGCGACCTCTTCTGGCTGTTCGCACCACCAACACTTTAGTCAGATGACTTGAAAAACCTGAAACCATGATCAGACAGATAAAAAAAACACCAAAAAAAAAAAAAAAAACACTTAAAGATAGCTGTGCGTCATATGACCTGCTTACACACTTTAGTTTTCTAAAGATCTTTCAACTCTAAAGGTTTCATGGTGATTCAATGCTTGAAATTAAAATAAGTAAATAACAATTAAACCAACACCTTCACAGAATCTGATCGCAAAGTCTGATTTTTTACTGAATGCTGACCAAATAAAAGGTAAAAATCTGTTCCGCTGTGGATTCAATCATCGAAAAAGCAAAAGCACCCTCATTAAAATATGAGTTCAGTGTCACTGTAGATCTGATTATTGTGTCTGAAATGGCTTTTCTCCAAAACTAACAATAATGCAGTTGAGCTCATTAACACTTTGGCTCGACAAATAATGACAGCAGAAGATAAAATAATACAAAACAGTTCTTTCATCCAGAATAAATAAGTATCTCCACTGAGCCGTTAAAGATCTTAAAGACCCACAAACTTTGCCAAGACTCTATAAAACTGCCTCCCTTCTTGAATTAAGAGATAATAAAATACGGTGGCGTGCAGCAGGGTAAAGCACCTCCCCTCTGCTGCAACGAGAAAGTTGAACTGCAGGAGATGTTCATCCAAAAAAGAATTTATATTCTCAACTGCTGACGGTTATTGGACTCGTAATGAGACAGATGAATCACTTTCTTTATCTTTTAGAATCGAAGGTGAAGGTTATGAAAAGTCTTTTAGTTTGATATTCCAAAATGTAAGAGTGTGGCTAAGTAGGAACTCTAACCCCAACCACTAACACCAGTAACCAACAGCATTTTTAGGGAATAGGAGTGGGCTTCAACAAAACCACTTTTTAAAAAAAAAAAACGTAAATAGAAAGTTAGATAAGTTCCATTTTATGATACTTTAGTGTGGATTTGGATCTGGCCCATGATTGGCTGAAAATGAAGTTATATTAGTTACTAGCAGAATAGCCATGCTAATAACAACGTAAAAGTTGGAAGGCTGTTGTTTTTGAGTGGTGGCGTAAAAATCTGAAATGAATATGTGGAATGAATACAGTGTGAGTTGTGACAACAGTGTCCATGCGGTTGCTTTCTGACGTGAATTTATCAGTAGGTTTTTCAAGGACACCATAAGGAATGACGGAGCCAAGTTTCAGGTTTGTAGCTATTCACCAAGACCCCGAACCATCTGAGGCGATATTGACCACTATCAATGGCGATAGTGAACAAACAATTGAACGTAAGAAAGTAAGAACACGTTAGTTTTTCCAAGGACATGGTAGGTAATCACGCTGCCAAGTTTCAGCCTTGCTACTTGGAAAGACCCTGATGTGCCACTGGAGGGCACGAACCATCGAACGTAGAAAAACCTGTTTTTCCAAGAACATGGTAGGGACTCACGATGCAAAGTTTTAGCTTTGTAGGTACTCGGAAAGTCCCTGCTGTGATACTGGAGAGGTCTTGCGTTCAATGGCAATATCAAATAGACCATAGGAACGTGACAAGAACCTAGTTTTCCCAAGAACATGATCAGGATTCACGATGCCAAATTTCAGGCTTGTAGTTACTCGGGAACTGGGCGAATATTTATACATATTAGTATAGATTCTGAAAGTCAGAGTGTTTTTTTTTTTAAATAATTGGTTTCAATGATAATTTTTGGAAATATTTTCCAGCCCTTTTTAATTAAACCCCTTTATTTATTTCACCTGGAAACCTTTAGATTCAAGCTACATTCATTTCCGGTGATTTCTGAAGCCAGTGGATCCGTCAGATTGGATGAATCCACTTTTTCAGCCCACACTTCTATTTCTGGACCATTAGTCTGGTCATTCATAGGCTTTAAAATCAGTCCTGCGTGTGAGTTGGCTCTCAGGATGCAGTCTGTTTAGTTAATGATCTACACAGCAATTATTCCAAACGGAGTTTTTGAGAACGTCAGCTCGGTGAGAAACCCGTGTCCCATACGAGCTTCTCCAGCTTTAATAAGTCACTTTTACGAAACGACTGCATATGGACTTTTATTTAACACTTTCTTACAGCATCTGCCGCGTAAATCTAGCATGAAACGGTTTGCCATCGCAGCAACAACCAGGAGGTGATAATTTCATTTAAATTGTTTTATTTTGCACTGATTGGACAAACAGTGAGTTTCCAGTCCAGTAACGAACCTCCTGAAACATTTGTCCATCTATAACTTCTTTCAGACACTGCTGTTGGTCAGGAGAACTGAGCACCACCAACAGTAATGCTGAGAGAGGAGCAGGCCTTCCCTAAACTGTCACCACAGATAAAACATTTTTAAATACCAGGAGGGGGTTGTTTACAAATTTCTGATATGTCTAATGTAATGTAACTGCCTAAACTGTTTATATTTCGGCGTTTTATCCTATATTATCTAGGGGGCGCCACAACGAGGGATTTGCATATTAGACTTGGCTAAATGTTTTACGCCGGATGCCCTACCTGACACAACCCTCATCCTCCACAGGGCCACATAGGGACAATTTAGAGCAGCAATTCACCTTAAATCCATGTTTTTGGAATGTGGGAGGAAACCAGAGAGCCCGGAGAAAACCGTGAGGATGGGGAAACTCCACCCAGATTGGGATTCGAACCGAAATCCTTGGTGCTGAGAGGCAAACATGCTAACCACCGAGGCACCATGCCACCGTAAATGTCTGAACTGTTCATTTTTCATAAAATCAATAAATTAACAAATAAATTAACTGTGTAATTGTTTACAGAAGTCATAATAACATTATTATGTTCTGATTTAATAGCAATTCTAATAAAAACAAACACCACCTTAAATTATACCCTAAAAAATGTAAATGCTGTATTAAATACGTTTTACCAGAAGAGGGCGCAAAAAACGCAATTCTTGCCAATTCCCAGTTAAAATAATACACAACATAATGTATTATTATTATTATTTAATCATTATTACTTTATCTCAGATTTTAGACACAGATATTCTAAAGGCACATGAAGGGCTTGTATTTGGACATGAAGCAGATAAATACAGCTGCAGAATAAAGAAGCATAAGAACCGAACAATACAGAATATACATCAGATATATAAAGTCGGCATCAGGAGAGCATTTT